>JANTPZ010115121.1:0-13881 GCA_025593235.1 Vachellia pachyceras
TTAAAGCAAGTTAAAGTTCTCTAGGTGACATAAATTGCAAGAGGATGTTTAAGAGAGTTTTCAATTGATTCTTGCTTTGGAAATGGCTTGAGATTAATTGCCATGATGATATATCTTAGGTAGGCAAAGATTTGGTGCCAGAAATTGAGATTTCAAGTAATCAAGAGAAGTTGCAAAGTAAAGAGAAATTAAAGAGTTAAGGTAACAAAATTTTCTAACTTTATCTAAAATGATTGTAAATGATATAAATACTGTGCATGACATGTTTATACTTATGACATTGTTGAATGTGTTTATGAGTGACATTATGCTATGGCCATATGCATTGATATGTTCTTGGTACGCATTTTGACATTGTTACACATTCTTTATGAACCTAAAGCATGTTATACAAATTTTTCATGTATGTTGGTAAGCTTTGCTATTGGGATTTCCATGAAATCTCACCCTCCCCCACTAACCATTTCTAGGTACAAGTTCATCAAAGGGTAAGGAGAAGGTTTATGATGCATGAAGCAAGGAATTTGTCATGATTTTGATCATGGAACTATGTTATAATTATATGAGCATGTTGGAATTTATGTATGGCATGTAATATGTGATGTAAACCTATGAATGTTTGGCTAATATGGAATGGATAATGATCCCTAATTACATGATTAAACATGGTTAAGAAAGGATTAGAAGCTAGGGTTTCAAATGGTAAAGTTTGGAATGAAAAGTTTGGTTAAATGTTGAAATAAAGTTAACCAACCCCTAACTTTGGCTTGTCGAAAAACAGAGCAAGTGAACTCCAAATGAGATGAAATTTTACAGAAAAATAGTTCACATTGCAAACTTTAAAACAAGATAAAGAACAATGAATTTGGAGTTTTTTTTATAGAAATTTATTAAGTTCCAAAGTTTAAAGAAAATCACTGAAAAACCTGGGAAAATAGTAAAATGACCAAATGAACAGTACTTTTTCACGAATTAAACTGTATCATTTGGGAAAGCAAATGACTCAATTAGTATTTTCCCTTGTAAAGGAACTTACAAGCTTCAAATAGAAATTGGAAGCACTCAATTTGAATATTTCTAGAATTAGTTATGAATTTTCAAAGTTGGTCCAAAATGTAGTGAATAGTAACTTTTGAAGACTGGAAAGTTTTCAAAGTAAACCATTTGGACTTTTTAATCACTTTGAGGCTTCCCATTGATTCTGAATCAATATATAATGAAGCTGAGGGTAAAATTAAGGTATGTCACATACAACCTGTACAATTTCACTTGTTAATAGTGTTGCTTTTATTTGTTATTGATAAGACTTTTAGATTTATCAGATATTATATCTCTTGCTTTCATACATAATTGTAACCCTCCCAAAAAAATATGGAGGCCAAATTTTTCTACAGGAATATATATGGTTAATTTAAGATTATTTTGTAAGATAGAAAGATATGGAGTGACATATCAAATACGAGAATTTTAACATGGTATTTACAAATATCTTAATTCTTATGAAGTCCAGAGGGACAATTTTAAATTACATTAATTTTTTTTTTTTTGCAAATTAAGTTACTCAGTATGTGTGTATTAACAATAACAAATTTAAATAAAAATCTGCGTGTAATCAAGGGTTGGATTGATCTCATGGTTTAAGTGCTCCCTTATTGATTGAGGTATTAGACATTATTGTTATGAACATTTAGTGGATGTCTATATCTCCTCGTAGCCACCTATTATCTTTCATATCTCTTGTAATCATAAAATTGATTTACTATGATATTGTAAAATTACGATAAAATGCATCTTATGTATTATTTACTTCATATAACAAATAAAAACTCTTCTTTGCTAAAAAAAAAAACAAATAAAAACTCTTCTTTCTTGCTCCCTAATTATTGCTTGCTCTTCTTTCTTTAATTTCATCTTGAAATCCATGGCTATATTTGTTTCGGTATCGGATTCACCAATCAGGTATGGCTTCCCCTGATGTTCTGGAATTTGAATTTTCCTTTCAACCCCGGGACTGATAAATTTTAATTTTCTGCTCATCGTTATTAAAAGTTTTTCTAGGATAACACAAAAAATAGGCATGTCTGTGATATTCTCTGTGCAAATACTGGAGAACAAAAATTGCTTTATGGCCTGTTTGGGGTTGCCGAGAAAGTAAAACACTCACAGTGATTTTTCTCTTCCCTTGCCCAAGGCAGGATTTGAGACAGAAAGCTTAATTTGGGGATACAAACAAATATGGGATCTTCTTTATTATTTTCCAATTTCCCTGTTATTTAGAAAAAGTGGGCGAAATTATCGGGCCATCATTTTTATTTAGTAACAGAGAACCGGGGTTCTCCATTTTCACTCCTTTTCTGGGCTTCCCATGTCTACCAAGAATAAAGATCCAATCTTGGAACCATTATCTCCAGTGAGTACAACTATTGCGATATACTACTCATTTTGTAGACTTAGATCTGGAAAGAAGAAACCCATGAAAATGAGACAAACACTTGTGAAAAACGGTCTGAGTAAAAGATTACTTTTTCCTTAAAGAGTTGGTGCATTATAATTTGTTAAGAGTATAAATGGTGTGGCGCGTTTACTGGTAGCACCCAAGAATTTCTCCATAATTGTTCCCTTTGGATGTTAAGAAGAAACTCATGCATTTCTGTGCTCGTCCAACATGTACGCCCTTTAATTTCATGGAAATGAGAAGTGTTGAAGATTATATGCATGTAAATATAAATATCATTCATAAATACTACACCAAGTTGAGTCAACCAACAAAAGAAAGATTAATTGTCCCCTTTACTTACATTCACACACATACTCACATACTGAATGTGACAATTCTCTTGTACATTCTCTCTCAATTACAAAAAAGACAAGACGAAAAAAAGAAATTCTATGTTTGTTCTTCTTTTATTAAAGTACATGTATTCTTCTACTAGAAATATTTTTGTTCGAGACATTGTTAGGTATTTAATGTCGGTGCCTCTCTTAACAGAGATTCAAACCTTGATTTGTTTTTGTGAGGAATGAGTACTTTTCATTAGACCCAACCCTCATTGATAACTCAATCTATTTTTTTACAACAAAAAATCTTGATGATTTTTTTCATTGAATCCACTCATAAACATACACTACAATTTTTTCTATCTAGTTTAGGCTAGCCAGCATGGGTTGGCGGGCCCGCCCCCTCAATGGGATGTAAAAATGCAACCCAAGCCAGCCAACCCGCCAAATTTTTTTAAATAAAATTATTTTTTCTTTTTTAGCCCATTTTTTCTATAAGATTGCATAATCACATGATTCCCTTTCCACTCTTACCAATAAATTTTCAATAATGACTTTTTTAAGTTTCAAAAAAAAAGTATTAATGTTTTGTTATAATTTTAAATATAGTATTATAGAAAGTTGAAATGAAAAATAAAATATTATGTAATATTTTTTAATGTATTATGTATTGTTTATCATAAAAATAGAATTTAATATTATTTTTCTTTGCAAACAATATTAAAATGAAAAAAGGAAAAAAGATATAAAATATAGGGTGAATTACCCTCAAGTCCCAAGGAAAAGTTGTATTTACAAAATGGTCCCAAATATATTAGCCTTAAATACAAAATGGTCCAAAAGATTCACAAAATTACAAAATTTGGGGAGCCTTCATTTACAACCTCAGCAGCCCCAGCAGCCTTTATTTACAACCTCTAACAACCCCAGCAGCCTTCATTTACAACCTCAGCAGCCTTCATTTTCAACCTGAGCAGCTATTCCGGGGACCATTTTGTAATTTTGTGAATCTTTGGGATCATTTTGTATTTAAGGCTAATATTTGGGATTATTTTGTATTTACTTGTCTTGTTTGGGACATGAGGGTAATTCTCCCTAAAATATATATTTAAAAAACAAGAAAAATGGGTTGGTTGGCATTTAGCCAGCTCCAACACGCTGGTTTTAATAGGTTGGCAGGTAGGACCTACGGGCTAGCCCGCCATAACCCAGCTCTACATCTCAAGATGTGGCTTGAATAGAAATCCAATGTTGTTGTACTCACTAAATCTTCATGCGTTGCCGTCATCGAACACGCTCGGTAAGTTGCTATTAGAAAGGTCTGTAACTTGAAACTGGGAGAATCTGTCTTTATCCATGAAGATACATGGAAGCTCTTGTTCATAGGTTGTCATCGTAGTAGGGTCCATGTGAACTGTCGGAGACGATTCTTTGTTTCATGGAGAGACCAAATTAGTTTGAACTTGAGGATTTAGGGGCAAAGGTGACTAACCTAAGCTAAGGAAAAATAGGAGTAGGGGAAATGGTAGAATACTTGAGAAGAAGAAAAGGAAGACACGTGTTGAAAATTAAAATTTTTTTACTCTTGAGGTGCGGTCTAAAAAATATACTTTTTAGACCGCACCTTAAATGACTCTAATGTTGTGATTAGCTGTCCTGCTTTTTTCACAAGCCTAGAATGCCAAGGGTCCTGTACATGTAATTTGTGAGGTTTTCTTTTCAGCAATTTTGATATCATGTGTGTAAGGACTCGTGACAATGCATTTCAATATTTCTGCGCATAGGGCACATTTACACAATAAATTGCTTAAAAAACTAATTGTAAAAGGACTATGATTTATTAAACAGTGGATTTAATCTTTGGAAATTTTTGTTTTGTCGGGGTACAATAAAATGGGCCAAGATTAATAATTTACTTCAATGGTGCACTTTTTGTTCTTTCTGAAAGTTATGATATGTTTCTTAGCTAACAGTGTAGGACTAACGCCTTAGTTTTCAGTAATGATATGCAATTTGATAATATAAAACAGTGGCAATTTCATGTCCTCCTTATGCCTGCATACATAGATACTGAGACGGACAGAGTGGCATGGCAAAATTTATAATCGCTCTATTGCACTTTAAAGTGTTTTCATATATCTTTGAATGCTTTTACTAGTTGGATCATACAAGCTTCATCTTTGCTTGTGTGTGCCTACATTGACATCAGTATAAATTATAGTAGATGCAAGAATGTTAATTAATTTTTCCTAAACTTGATAGTTGATACCACTGTAAGTTCGCACATTCATTATCAGAATTTTATTCTTCCACAACAGGCCAGATTGTGGCCGTCATCACGGCATTGTTGTCTCATTTCTTGACAACTACTATCTGATTAATGTGAATAATATCGAGAACAAATACTAACAGAACTTGTGGAGCATGAATCACAATCTGTTTCTTGGTTTTTGGTTGACCTAGTATGTGTTTGGAAACCTGTTAGTCTTTAAGTAATGTAAGAGCAGCTTCGTCTTGTTAGCTGCAAAAAGCTGTCTCCAATGGGTTTCCCAACATTGGCCTAGTTTACATTGGAATGTTAATTCAGTGTCTGAATTCTATTACTGTTAGTTGTGACTTGTGACTAAGGTTTCATTGGATTATAAACTGCAAGGTTGAGAAAAAACCAGTTGTAATTAAATAATTCTAGAGAAGCAAAACGTGGGACCGATGAAGAACATTCTTCTACTGGTATTGAAACAGTTAAGCAAGTGTGCTCTCTGTTTGATTGACAGAGGTTGGTGCTTTTGAAAATAAAGTTTATCATTTCTTCAACGTTATCCCAAGTGAATCCTAACTGGTTCTCTGGTTCAGCCATTTCTTCCCCTGAGCAGCAGTTAAATTTTTATTGGTCTATCATTCTTCTTAGAGTTTGAGCAGCGTTGACTCAAAATATTTGGCATAGTGGTACGTCTGTTTTTCCCCCCTTTTTATAACCATTCAGTATCCAGCACTTTTTTGAACCCTATTACAAAGTGTCTGAGTAATTGATTAATCTAAATAGGATATGCCAGGTCACTTTGGAGAGCCCTTCCCAAAGCAACTCTCTCCATTCCACCGTATCTCGAGATCGAACCCGAGTATCACTGAAGTGGGGTGTAGCCCCCTTCTAGCTGCTATGGCTTCTGCTGTTTTTTTTACTATGGAAAACTCTCTAGTGACATATTTTGGTTTTTTTATTACTTAATTAATTTAGATATGCATGAGTTTTTATATTCATACTATATGTGACGAATGAATTGCATTACTTTTTTGGGTCAAAATGAATTGCATTATTCAAAACTTACGGGTAGAATTTATTATAAATTAACATACCAACCATGATCATTAACATAAGATCTAATTTGTAATGTATTGGTTACAAAAAAAAGTGTAGAAAATGTTCATTATAGATGTAAGTTGAATAGAACATGCATGTAGAAAATGAATACGGTTTTCCCAACGATTGCAGAGTCATATTACTATACTACCTTGAGGCAAAAGCGTAATCTTCTAAAATCAGGGGTAAGGAAGGGTAATTTGAAAAATTGTGTTTAAAATTTTAGGAAAAATTTGGGGAGACCCAGGAAGATAGAGAATATTGCCCTGGATCACAATACAGAATGATAATTGAAGGTGCCGAATCGAACCCATAACTTGTAAACTTGGAGTTCGAATGGCATAATGTATATGTGAGGCTTAATTAAGGTATAAATAAGAAAATTACCTCAAAAATAAATTTTAAATAACTACTGAAATTTTGGTTAGCCAAAGGATGATTATCCACCTTTAATTATAAAAAAATGCTAGTTGTCCTCAAATAATTGCAAACAGATCAAGCAAATTTAATTTCCTAATGCCATTATTCCTCCAACGTGGCTAGATTATGTAATGTGGAATGTGTTATATTTATGTGTTGGCTTTGATATTTCTGTTCAAGACCTACAAGAGTCCAGGCATCAAGTTAACGCAAGCTAATGGCCTCTTTGGTCAGAGGAATTTGGAGGGGTGGGGAAATTTTTCATGAGTTGCACAATTTTAAAACAAATTAAAGAAAATGAGGTTATAAAATTTTAATAAAGAGAAAATGTAAGATAAAAGAGTAAGAAAAATAGTTAAAACTTTCGATATCATTTCTCTATCCTTTTTAAATCCAACTTATAAAAACTACCCTAAATCTTCTCTTAGAATCCCTTGTACTAAACAACAAAAGGGAAAACAAAGAATAAGGTAGTAAAGTTATTAACTCTAACATATAAACGTGATTGTTTGAGGTTTTAAATACTGCTGAGCATGCAAGTCATTGCAATTTGTTGTACTTTGACCTTGTGCATGATTAGGTTAAGTGTGAGGCGCATATGTTCCCATTTCTTGACATTTTTATTATTGCACATTGACGTTTTTGCAAGTTATTGCTATTACTACTGAAATTTCTTTGAATACGTCTACAACTAGAACCGATCAGTCGTGTCTATGTAATTTCCTAGGTAAGTCTAAGGGCTGGTTTGGCAACCACTTTTGAAACCTAGGTTTGGTTTCAAAATTTAGGTTTTACTTCAAAACCGAGGTTTTGTTCAAACAAAATTTTTTTTCCCAAAAGCTATTTTGGTTACAAAACCTCAGTTTGAAACCTAGGTTTGTCTTTCCTACTTTTTCTTCTTTCCTCTTTCCTACTTTTTCTCTCTTTCTTTTTCTTACTTTCCTCTTTTCTATCCACTTTTTTTCTTCGGAATCCGTAAAAGCTAATAACTTCCCAAACATAAATCACTTTTTAAAACATAGGTTTTGCCTTGAAATCTGTAAAAGCTATTTTCCAAAATCTATTCTCTAAAACCTAGGTTTTACCTTGGAATTTGTAAAAGCTATTTCCAACTTTACATCCAAACAAGCTCTAAGACAAAGTTAATGCAGGCTGACGTCTATAATTCAAACTGACTAGATAATACTTCTTAGTAACTTTATTTTTTTAATATAAAAGTCCGTTAATTTTCTTTGCAGAGATTAAAAAAATTAAATACATTAATTTAAAGTATCTATATTTATTTTTTTACCAAATTAATTTTTTGGACTTATAAATTAATGTATGATCTAGTTATACTCATAATTAAATGTTTTTAAATAATTTATTTAACTTGTTTAATTCTTTAAAAATACCAAATGATTTTTATGTTAAGAATTGAAAGTAATATACATGTCTATTAAAAAATTTATTATGATATATGAGTTCCCCCACACACACACATATCTATAAATTTTAGGGTATCAAATGGAAGTAGTAGTATTAAACGTTTAGGGTATTAAATATAATGAATTTAACAACCCTCTTGAATATAATCATGCACACACGGGAAATAGTGCAGTACGTGAACGTACCAAAATGGAAATGGTTAGTTACGAAAGAAAAATTAATGTCCAAGTGAAAGACATCCGATCAAAACATCTTAACAAAAAGCACCCTTTTAAATTAGTATTTAAACTGTAAGTTGACGTGAATTTCTATAGTTTAATTATTTAAAATATTAATCTTTATAATTTAGAAAATAAAATGATATATTTACGAAGTCTAGGCACTCATTTTTAAATAGTTAAAATTTTAAGAATTAAATTGCAGTGAATTAAATTTTACAAGTGAGTTGCAACCGAATCAAGGGCCCTTTGAACTCCCATTTGAAAATATAGGTTTTGTTCAAGTACTTACATTTTTTCAAAACCTAGGTTTTGTAAAAAACTTTAATTTAAAACCTAAGTTTTAAAAAAGTTATTTTATTGTCAAATTACTCTCTCGCCTATAATAAATTTCATCTTTCCTACTTACTTTTTGCCCTGAACTCCATAAAAGTCAATAACTTCTCAAACACAATCACCTTTCAAAACCGTGGTTTTGTTTTGGAATCCGTAAAAATTATTTTCCCAAAATGTATTCTTTAAAACCTAGGTTTTATCTTGAATTCCTTGAAAACTATTCTTAAAAGGACTTCCAAATGAGCTCCAAAACTATAATGATAAAGTTGCTAGAGGTCGATGTTTAAGAATTACCTTCCAACAAAATTAAACTATAGAGAAAAGAAGTCAATTTTCTATTAATACACATATATGATATATCAACAATGATATGTAAACGATGCGCTTATTAATGTTGGCTTCAACGCGTCGAGGCAGTTTCCATGAAGGTTCCTTGGGAAGAAATTATATCAATTACTTCCTACATTATTGTGGGACCGGAGGGGAGTATATTATATTATGAAAAATCTGATACTAACTCGTTGAGAGATTCGATTATTGAAGGGAAATTATACACAGCTCTCTATTGAGATAAATTAAGTTCCAGGAAATCTTCAAATTATATTGTCAAGTTCCAGTGGCTCGGGAGTAGTTTATTGAAATTTTGAAAAATGAGTTTATCTTTATTTACCAATTGATAAATCAATGTACCATAAATGATAGTCAGTCCACGTATCATTAATAACAGGTTGTGATATCTCAATTGGCTAGTTAATATGTCACTGATGACAAGTTAAGGCATAATGAATCACGATGTCATCAACAAGTCAGATTACTTCATTTGATAAGTCAATATAACTAATAGTAAGTGATGATAAACTCTTTTTTTTATAGTCACAACCCCTCACCCCTTTAGGTCCTTAGAGGCTTGACGATACGTTAATGATTTTCCGACACCTAAAAATATGCCTGTTTGGGAACACGGTAGAGAAGTACTTTTATATAAGTCGAGGAAAATATGTAAAGGAGATTATCTTGTTTTGCAGAAAAACACTGTTGAACATGCGTGTGGCTTTTTCAAACACTTCAACAGACAAACCCAGTATTATGCGACCATGCCATCTCTAGTACTACAACCCAATGGTATAGTAAACATAGATCGATATCGACTCAAGGCAATCAGAAATGTAGTGTTTTGCTCTCTTCCCCTTGCTTCATGATTCTCTTCTTTCTCAATATAACTATGATTTATTTTTCACTAGTCCCTCGTAACATGTTTGGAAATCAAAGCTCAAACGGAAGGTATATGATCTTATCTCTCTCACTTGCTTTAAATTCTACGTACTATAAATACCTGAGAGGTTCACATATATACATACATATATATATAGACATACTATAGATATATGAATTATCCAACAAAACGAGACCTAAAACAATTCTCCATTAATGCCTTTCTGCCCCTAGCTAGTTGAGATCGAGACACAAGGATGCCCAAATAGTATGGTGTAGCCATGTATATATTGTCAAATCCGTTTTTGGCCAAAATGAACGTGATCGAAACACTATTCAAACTATTGCAAATGGCTTCAACGATTTGTGCAGAGAAAAACATGGTGCTCGCTCCTCCTTCCAAGGAGAAGGAAGATCTACTGTTTCAGAGTTCCAAGAAAGTTAAGAATGATGCAAAGTGTCCAGGTGTTACGGAGCTTCAAGATGAATGGCCTCGTTTGGGCAGTGCTTGCAGTTCTTATCAGGAGGGAGGTGCTTCATTTTTAGAGAAACTCAAAGGAACCTCCAGGTATGAAGAGTTGGAAGAGCATGAAACCAAAGATATACTTTCGGATGATTCCTTTTTAGACAAGTCCCTGAATGGAGCTAAGAATGGGGAGCCTTTTTGAATTACTGTTGAGGATCCCAATAGAAACTTCCCAACCTTCTCATTTTTCGATCGTATAAAGAAGAGGCTATACAAAGCCTGGTTAAATGCTCTGATGGTTAAGCTTCTTGGTAGGTAGATTGGTTACAAAGCTTTGGCACAGAGGCTGCAGTTATAGAAAGGGTATAGTTAATGTTATCAATATTGGGCTAGAAAGGGTATGGTTAATGTTATCAATATTGGGCACGGTTATTTCGTTGTTAAACTTTCCAACAAGGAGGATTATTTTAACGCTTTAACTGGAGGTCCTTGGATGATTTTTGATCACTATCTTATTGTTCAACCATTGGAGCCTGGCTTCAAATCTCATAAAGCTTCAATAAGCAAAGTGGCAGTATGGGTTAGGATACCAAAGATTCCTATGGAATACTATGATGAGGAAGCCTTAACTTGTATTGGAAATAGGATTGGCAAAACTTTAAAAGTGGATATGCATACTTCATGCCAAATTCGAGGTCATTTTGCCAGAATTTGTGTTTTAGTTGAATTAGAGAAGCAACTCATGTCTGGTTTCCATCTTGATGGATAGGATCACTTAATTGAGTATGAAGGCTTGCATTTTCTTTGCACCAAAAGCGGTGTATATGGCCATAGACAGGAGGTGTGTCCTGCACAGAGGGTTAACAATGCTACTGATGAGGAAGTTAGAGAAGAGGAGGTGCCGAAGCAACAAGGTCAACAGGTGAAAGAACCTGTGATTATTATCGATCAATGGAAGGTGGTCGAAAAACGGTGTTACCAAAAAAATAAAGAAAGAAGCAAGGAGCAGGTTGGAGCAATGAGAATGGGCTCGTGCTTCAATGCTTTGGATGACGTGTCATTGGTTGAGTCTTCTGAGCTCAACGAGCAGCATGGTTCAAAGGTTGTGTTGCCGGTGCATAAGCTACGTATAGATAATAGCCGTTGGGAAAGGAAAAAAGAGGTGAGGGAGACTGTTGCATTGAGCCACTCTATGGATAAGACAGAAGTGAGGCCACCCAATGAACTGCAAAAACAGAAAAGCAGGCCTAGGAGAGCTGAGAAACGTGTTAGAGAAGAGAGCAGAGAGCAAAGTCAAATGGTGGTACAGTTCTATTACTAACAATGGGAGAAAAGGAGGGGGCTCTGACGGGAATATAATGACTGAGGATATAGACATTGGAGAGATGAAAGTTGACCGAAGGGGAGATAATGTTGGGTTTGTGGGCCAATTAATTAATAGGCCAATGGAACTTCAGGAAGGCGACAACGTGCAGGTGATGGAATTGGAGAAGAAAAGCTTGCATACAGAAGTTCACCTCAACGTGAGAGATGTGATGGGCCAAGGCAATGTGGGCCGGGTGGATACAGATGAAGCTATGGCCGAAGACGCTGCAGGCTTCTCTGATCCAGGTAGAGGTGGATTAATGGACTCAACTATATGTTTGGGCGGGAGGGACTTGGGCTCTATTCATTCAGACCCATCCTCTCAAGACGCTATGAGTGATCTACATGACACAGGTTCTTTTGTTCCTAATTCTCAATTAGTCCAATTTCTTTTGGTTTTCCCCCTTTTTTGTCTAATTTATTTATGGATAAAGTCTTATACTGGAATATTAGAGGTGCTTGTGGGAAAGGTTTCAAGAGGAATTTAAATTTAGTCCTTAAGAGGCTTAAACCCAGTCTTATATTTTTATCTGAGACTAAATGTAGAAACTTTGATTGTTTCCCTATCCTCAAAAGTTTGGGTTTTAATGAATTCAGAAGTATTCCGAGTGAAGGTAGGTCGGGTGGTTTGATTGCTGCTTGGAAGTCAGGTAACATTTCTGTTAATATTATTGAGGAGAATAGACAATTTTTTCATTATGAATGCTCGTTTGCAGGTACTCAAAATTTTTTGATTACTGCGATGTATTCTATTCCTCATTCAAATTTTAGACATATTTTATGGGAAAGGCTTGAGAATATGGCAACCAATATTTCCTTGCCTTGGATTGTTTTAGGTGATTTTAACGATATTAGCTGTTCTAATAAACGTGTTGGAGGCTCTACGGTTAATTCGACCCGTATGAATGCTTTCAACGACAAAATTATGGCTTGCAATCTTTCTAATTTGGGGGCCGTTGGTCCAAGATTCACTTGGAGAGGTCCTTCCCTTGCAGGTTGTTCAAGATTATATGAAAGGCTTGATAGGGTGCTGGTTAATTCCCCTCTTTTAACTGTTTTACCTTACTGCTTTCTCAAGGTGTTGCCCCGGACCAATTTCTCTGACCACAATCCTATGATCCTTTCTTTGGGATTGGGCATTCAGGGTAACTATGTGAATCGTCTCTTCTATTTTGAAGCTATATGGCTGACTCATGGAGACTTTCAGAAAGTTCTTACTGAGAGCTAGGAAGGAAATGGCGATCTTGCTTATAATATGGAGAAACTGAAAGCGCATCTTCCTAGTTGGAACAAAGATGTTTTGGTTTGGTTGAAAAAAGGAAGAATAATATTTTGGCGCATCTAAATGGCATTCAAAATTCTTCTTCTTACCCTTACTCGATATTCTTATGTAATTTGGAGAAGGGTTTACAGCAGGAGCTAGAGGAGATTCTCAAGTTATAAGAAATAAAGTGATTTCAGAAAACTAGGGTTGATTGGATTACTCAACGGGATCGTAACACTAGATATTACCATTTGAAAACCAACGTTAGGAGAAGACACAATAAAATTCGGGCTTTAAAGGATACTAATGGTGATTGTGTGCATAATGATGAAGACTTGAAGAATTTGGTAACTTATTACTTTCAAAATTTGTTTCAAGATGTTTAAGGTGTTCCGTCGTCCTTGATTCCTGGTTCTAGTTTTCCCATTATTGATAAATCCATACTTAGCCAAATGGGTAGGCCTCATAGCGACGATGAAATTTAGAGGGCGATTTTTTATATGGGTCCGTTTAAAGCCCCCGAGGTAGATGGTTTCTTTCCTATCTTTTTCCAGAAGAATTGGAGCACTGTTGGTGTTTCTGTGTGTAATTTTGTTAAGGCGGTGTTCGAGGGTCATATGGATTTGGCTGAGGCTAATAAAACGTTAATCACTCTTATCCCTAAAAGAGATAACCCTGAAAGAGTAGAACATTTTCGGCCTATTTCTCTGTGTTCTGTTCATTATAAATGCATCACTAAAATCATTGCCAGGAGATTGAAGAGTATTATGAATGATCTTGTCTCCCCCTTTCAAGCTGGTTTTATTCCTGGTTATCACATTAAGGATAATATAATTATTGGCCTGGAGATTTTGCATTCTATGAATAAGGCCAAGGCAAGGAGAGGGTTTATGGCCCTCAAAATTGACCTTGAAAAGGCTTATGATAGGGTTAATTGAAATTTCATGAAGCACATTCTTCAAGAAATAGGTTTAGAGGAGGCTTTTATAAACCTTCTTATGAATTGCATTTCTTCTGCTTCTTACAATGTTTTGTG
>JANTPZ010115122.1:0-21618 GCA_025593235.1 Vachellia pachyceras
CTTCCCAGCATAGCTTTCGCCGGTTATATAAATTGGGCGATCCTTGAAAGCAGGGTCAAGTTGAATGAAATTGGTTATGGCAGCGAAGAGGTGTTTGGATACAGACTTCTGGTCTCTGGGGATTTCTTCAGGGTTGGAGGCGATACTGAATCCGGTTCCGATTGGGCTATCGAGGAAAAGGAGGCCGAAGATTCTGTTCCAAGAGGCAGGATTGGGTTGGAGAGTGAGGGATTTGGTGACAAGCCATGGCCCAAGCTGGAAGAAGTTACCGACCATGGAGGAACAACCAGGGCCGCCTTGAAGCCAGATGAGGAGTGGGGTTTGGGAGAGAGGGGAAGCGAGGTTCTGGGCTTCATAGAAATTGTAGAAAATGGCGGATTTAGAAGTGTGGTTAACAGGGAGGTAGCCAGATTTTGTGGGTAGGGCCTGTTTTGGGAAGGAAGGGGTTGGATTTGAAGAAGAAGAAGCAGAGACATTGAAGATGAAGAAGAAAATGAAGAGTGTGAGAGAGTTGGATTTCGCTGTTGAATCCATTTTTGGTGGATGATTCTCCCTATGATGAGTGCATGCACATAATATTGAGTTATTGACATGAAAATCTTAGAAATCATGAGAAATTAATTTTTGTTTTTAATAATTAGAGTTGAAAATCATTCTGTATGGTGAAGCGCCATATGGGTCACTCTCTCTCAACGTCATGTTACAATGTGTTTGAACTCGTCCTTTGCCCTTTCTATTTGGACGTGTGAGAGACTCAATTTATTATGAAAAACCACAAATATGTGTGTGTGTGTGTGTGTGTGTCACAAATTAAGAGAGGTGTTGGTCCAAAAAAAATGATGTCAATATATATGTCTATATATGAAAGGACAAATGTGGAGGAACAAGAAACCTGGGATACAGAAATTTAACAAAAAGACAAAAATACCCATTATCTCATTCTCGTTTGGCTTTTCTCTCCACCATTGTTCTTCAGCTCCTTCATTTTCTTCAACACATGTTGCTTCCTATCTCCTTCAGCTTCTTCTCTTTTGCAAATCCATATTAAAAAAAAGCCTCCAACTTGGCAAATTCGCATTTATCCTTTGTCGCTACCTCCTTAGGTTGCTACATAATTCTTCTGTCTTCAACAAAACCCCTCCCATCGTTCCCTCCATCGTTGCTATGCAAAGGAGAAGGTCAAGGAGTGAGTGGTAGAGTCACCATAGATGATTCCTTCAGTGTATTGGTCATTTAAATATATATAATTATACACATGTGTGTGTATAATGTGGTTGCTGTCATATAACTATTTGTTTGTGGTAATTGACTTGTTATCAGAGTACTAGTTAATGTAGTTGCAAAATGAAGAAGAGTAACGTTAATTAAAAGTGATAGTCAATATTTTTACACAACTTATTAGAGTCATTTCACGATTTATAAATTCTTTTAAAAAGGGTAATCAATTTAAAAAAACCTAACATATTAGTTAATTTCTCTTTTGTTTCATACAAAGTGGTAGTAAATCTTGCAACTTCTTAAAATTACTACATTTTTAAATGATTTAACAACTCGTGTTATGATTTTAACAAGATGTGTAATGCTATTGGCTATCATTTTTAGTTAATATTATTTTCTTCATTAATAACTTTTACAAAGACATCGAACATTACACTGAAGTCATTTATCGAAAACCAACTTTTACTACTACACCTCTTGATGGTAATGAACTGATGATGATGATGATGTTGCCTCTCTTGCTTCTTAGTTTTATTCTTGCTCCTCCATGAGCATGCCCAAAATCTGGGTTTCTTTCCCTCATACGGTGGTAGTCTTACTTCTGGACTAGAATAAGGAGAAAAAGACGAAGGAAGGCAATTAGGTAGGTTGAAGAAGATGACAATGGTGGAGAAAGAAGAACTCGAGGGAGAGACTAAAGTGAATGAGAGGAAGGCTTGTTCTGTTTTCCTCAAATTTTGACCCTCCCAGCATGTCCTTTTATATGTTGCCATCATCTTTTTGGGATTCTAGAATTGAGGTGATAGTTTTGAGGGATTTTCCCTAAATTAAAAGATGCATAAAAGAACTGGGTTTTTACAAGATGATATAACCAATAGAAAGCAGATACCTGAAGCAATAAATACATCCAACTAAAAGAAAAGGGCCTAGAAACAAGCTTATGGAAACCAAACATGAAACCACTCTAAAGTCTGTTAAGAATATATATTTGGGGTAGATTATTTCAAAAAATTTTTACAACTTTTTCTAAATTATGTACCAGATATGATCTGAACATTTTTCCCCAACAATTAAGTGTCATAACCTCATGATTCCATTTCACCAGCTTAACAGCAAAAGAACAAACTATGGCCAAAGCACTGATACCAATACAAATCACCACAGAACACAGTGACACGCACACAATGGTCAATTTATTTCAGGTTGAGTTTATACTATAGGAACAAATTTTTATCTCTATCCAGGTGTCTCATAACCTCAACCTAAATCTCAAAAACTTAGTGGCACATTCTCCTGTTGATCATCGTCCCCGAACAAATCCTTCTGCAAAACCCAGTTCTCAATCATGGCTTGAGAGTTTACAGGTTGATCAGTAGGCACAAGATGGCCAGCTCCTAAAACAACAACATTAGTAAGGTTCTGCCATTTTTGAACATATCCAGCAATCTCACCTTTCACCTTCCATATCTTCCTATCTGCATTCAAATAACTGTCAATCCCCTCCCATTTCATTGTCTTCACCCACGATTCTACTTGAACCACACCATCTTGCACATCATATTGGCCTTGGTACATAAGAACTCTGGTTTTTGTCACCAAATATTCCACCATGTACTTCACACTCTTCATCACATCTTCTTTCATTGCAATTCGAACGGTACCACTACACTCTTCAAAAACAGTAGATTCATTCACCCCTAATGCCTTCTTCACCTCGCTAGATTCCAAGAACTCAGCCACCACATCATCCGAATATGGAGCTTTTTTTGTGTAGTCATACAAAGTAGCTAAACCAGTCATGTTCCGCAACAGGCTCAAAGCATGGTTTCTGGCATCTTTTGCTGCACTCCAATTCCCCAGTTTGGTCAATGTGATGGCTTCCAATTGAGCCTTCTCCAACTCATTCTTCTGCCTCTCATTGATCAAACCCACATAGTAAGCATTCTGAGCATGAGTAGCAACTTGTGTCACCGGATCAGTTAGCCCATCCCCAATTGCCACGCCTGCTAAATTCACCCTCTCAGATGCATTCGAACCTGAGTTCCTCTGTAATATGTAATACCCAATGGCAGGAACATACTTCCCAGCATAGCTTTCGCCGGTTATATAAATTGGGCGATCCTTGAAAGCAGGGTCAAGTTGAATGAAATTGGTTATGGCAGCAAAGAGGTGTTTGGCTACAGACTCCTGGTCTCTGGGGATTTCTTCAGGGTTTGATGCGATACTGAAACCGGTTCCGATTGGGCTATCGAGGAAAAGGAGGCCGAAGATTCTGTTCCACGAGGCAGGATTGGGTTGGAGAGTGAGGGATTTGGTGAGGAGCCATGGTCCAAGCTCGAAGAAGTTTCCAATCATGGAGGAACAGCCAGGGCCGCCTTGGAGCCAGATGAGAAGTGGGGTCTGTGAGAGAGGTGATGTGAGGTTCTGGGCTTCATAGAAAGTGTAGAAAATGGCAGGCTTGGAAGTGTGGTTAACAGGGAGGTAGCCAGATTTTGTGGGTAGGGCTTGTTTTGGGAACGAAGGGGTTGGATTTGAAGAAGAAGAAGCAGAGACATTGAAGAGGAGGAAGAAAATGAAGAAGAGTGTGAGAGAGTCGCATCTTGCAGTTGACTCCATTTTTGAGAAGTGGACAATCCAAGACGTGAAGCTGAGCCATATAGACTAGGGAACGAAGAAGCACCGCGTTCCCATCTCATTCACATATATATATATATATATATTTATATTATTAATAATTAATATAATTATAATAATTAATATATTTAAAATATATTTATATATTTAATATCTTAAATTTATTCTATTTTATTTATTCTTTTATCTATGAATTATTGAATTTTTAAATATTTTTATAATAATTAAAAAAATTTTAGCCTCTCCATTCTGCAAGCATATATTAAAAAAATACTTGAGAAACAATTTTATAGTGATTAATCATACAGTAATAACATCTTCAAATACCTTCCGCTTCCTCTAAAACTGTGAAATGTGCTCTCCATGGATAATCATCTGGTCAAATGGAATTAACATGCGTTGCAGGGTAAGCTCTAGTATGAGAGTCAGCAGGCACATCAACAAACGTGTTTTTCCATGAAATGTTATCATTCTGTCTAGAAGTAGAAGAGAGAGTCAGCAAGCACATCAATTTTTCATGGAATGTTATCATTCTATCTAGAAGCAGAATATAAAAGATGATTCTGCCTACTTTGCTGATTCAAAAGATTTAACCCCAATACCAGATTCTAATCTACATATCCATAAAAAATAAATAAAATAGAATAAATTTAAAATATTAAATATATGAATATATATTATATAAATTATTTTAAATATATTATTATAATTATATTAATTATTAATAATATATATAATGATGCTGTTTGGCAAATTGCCATAAGGACTTATAACCACGTTCAACAATGTTTTTCCGCAAAATGAAACAATTTCTTTTATATATTTACCTCGACTTATGTGAAAGTACTCATAAGTACTTCTCCACCATGTTGACAAATGGACCTAATAATTAATATATATATATATATAAGGGGGAGAGGGACGCGGTGCTTCTAGCGGGAGAAACCCCGGAACCCGTTCCTATAGACTAGATAGTGTGTTTGTGTATATTGACATTGAGATCTACGCAAGTCGTCAATATATCTCTAAAATATCTTTCACCTACCGGACCATTTCACTATTCATAAAGGTTTTCCAATGGGCCACCAATTTTTAAATTTGAATTTTTGTTAAAATTTAACGATTTTGCATCTTTTTTATATATATATATATCATTATACATTATGGTCTTAGTCTTTGGTACGTGCTCGGTGATTCCATGAATAATCAAGTAAGAAGGTAAGAAAAGACGGTTAAGAAGTGCTTTTTTTTTAATATTTTGCTAGGTATAAGATTAAGTGCCATTTTGTGATGCAGAGTCGTTGAAGTAGCATTTTTGAGTGCCATGGGTCGTGCCATATGTATTTAACAATCAAATTGAACCTTAGACCAATTATAAACACAGTTCTTACTTTTCCATATTAAAATACTAAACTACTTTATAATTTTTTTTAGAGGGGTGGGATAAAGCGCTTATTAAATTGATAAAAAGCTTAATCTTAGACAGGGTTTTTCACTACCAGAAAAATGTCATTCAGTGATGGAAAAATTTATCGTTAATGGCTATTTTCCATCAGCGACCCTCGTTTTAACGACGGAAAATAACCAAATGGCATTTTTTAAACTTAAAGGATTAAAATGAAACCCAACTCAAACATAAAGGACTAAAAGTATACCTTAGCCTTCTTTAAATGAAACCGGCAGTGTTAAAATTAAATAACTAAAAATATACTTTCTAAACTTAAGGCATTAAACAAATTTAGATAATTAAATGTATACCTTAACCTTTATTTTCTTTGTAATAAACACAATCAAATATTCCTATAGTAATGTCCACCTTCCCTATATCATACTATGAACATGCAAAATCACAAACACCAATTAAGGGAAGATTCTTATCATAATTACATGTGGTGATAAATTTAAAAAAAAAAGAAAGAAAGAAAACAACAATGGAGAGGTAGCGATCACATGGGATAACAATAATCAGATCACCACACGTATCAATATATGAAGATGGTGCTATATAATATTTTATAAATGAAAAAAAAAACTCTATATAAGGCCCAAAGAATCCCTAGCTCAAAAGCCATATTAAAATTTAAGGTTGGATCCTTATTATTATTATTGCATCCAATATTTTTGTTCATGGCAACCTCAAGCCAAGAAGAACATGTTACAGTGCTCAGCATTGATGGGGGTGGCGTCCGAGGAATCATTCCTGCCATTATGCTTGCTTTCCTCGAATCAGAGCTTCAGGTTTATATATACTCGATCATTCTGACCCTTATTATAAGAATCTCCGACATGTTTATGAAAGCATCATATCCTCTTTTAGTTTATAATATAAGAGCTGCATAACTAATTTATAAATATTAAAAAAATTAATTAATTTGGTTATTTATTGTAAATGTGCATTGGTTTTCCTGTAACATCATTTCTAATCGTATGCGGTAAAAGAAGATAACTTCTTTCCCCTTTCACATCCTCTTCCCTTCTCATCATCCCTCTCTTCATCCCTTTCTATGACCATGAGATCAACATTTGAACAATCTAGTTTTGTTCTTTTATAAATTTATCGTTGAAATGTTAAATTATAAACAAAAAATAATTAATTAAATATAAATAGCTAATTTTTTATATTGATAGTTTGATATTGTATAAGAGCAAATCTGAATTGTTCCAATGTTAATATAAGTGTTATAGATAGGAAAGAGGATGAGAATGGAAACATAGAAGTTCCTCTCTCCGTTGTAACTTGTAACCACACTTGATAGGAATACTTGAAAGGGAAAAAATTTATAAATTCAACAGATAAAGTGAACTGAAAATTCCAAATCTTGTGTGCACACATAAGCTTTTGAACCTTAACCACCTAATGACTAATGAAACTCACTTGATGTGTGTGTTTTGGTGGGCAGAAGCTGGATGGAGAAGAGGCAAGATTGGTGGATTATTTTGATGTAATAGCAGGAACAAGTGTCGGAGGAATAATATCTGCAATGCTCGCTGCTCCTAATGAAAACAAGAGACCTTTATATGCTGCCAAAGATATCAAGGACTTCCTCCTCCATCACTCTCCCAAAATATTCCCTCACAGTCCACACAACTTAATCACTCCATCTTCACTAGCCCCCCCCTTTATTTATATTAATTACACATTCTTTATCCACTCTCCAGGTTCATTACTCTCTCTCTCTCTCGTTTGCTTAGCTGATTAAATTCGTTCAAATACTGACAATATATATGCACACAAGACAGGTGAAGGAGAAGCCAGAATTGACTGCATTGCTCTCAGACATATGCATTTCAACTTCAGCAGCACCAACGCTTCTGCCTGCTCATTATTTCACCATTCAAAATGACAATGGCCAAGTTCAGGAGTTCAACCTCATTGATGGTGGAATTGTTGCAAATAACCCTGTAATGCATCCTTACTTCCTTCCTTCCAAGGCTAGCTATTTATATCACTTTCATCTTTCTTTCTTCTTTCTTTGTTATTATTAACCATTTATAAATGGTTGCATTGCAGACAATGGTTGCGATGGCGGAAGTAATAAGGGAAGTGAGCAGTGGAGGAGGCAAGGGGTTAGGAGTAGGAGCAATGCAGTATGAGAAGTTCTTAGTGCTATCACTTGGAACAGGCTCTCCCAAGGCTGTTAACAATTACTGTGCACAAGAGGCAGCTAACTGGGGCATAGTGAATTGGCTATACTCTAATGGTGGAAACCCTCTCATTGATTGCTTCAGCCATGCCTGTGGTGTTATGATCGACTACTTTCTCTCCAACATTTTCCATTCACTGTGCTCCCAAAGATGCTACCTTCGCATCCAGGTTTTGTTTTCTACATCCTCGTAAATCGTTTTCCGTTTTTCTTTGAGAAAATCACTATAAAATCTTAAGAAAAGAATTTAATAATTAAAAAGTCTTATTGTTTCTTGAACAAAAATTTATCATTGTATACTATTCACTTATCATGAAATTTTTGGTAATTACATTTTTTTTTCTTGGGATCTGATAGTGATTTTTCCTCCTTCTTTGACTTTACTTGGGTGAGTGTGTCAACTTGATCTTATGTGCAGTAAGTATTGAAGGTAATGATGAACAATGATTGAAAACTGTATAGGATGATACGCTAACTGGGGATGTTGTATCAGTGGATTTGGCAACAGAGGAGAATTTGAACGAGGTTGTGAAAGTTGGGAAGGCATTGTTGAAGAAACCAGTTTCTAGGGCTAGCTTATTGTCTGACGTTTAACTAGCTGGTAGCTGCTGCCAAAATGACCAATGAGGAGGCCCTCAAAAGGTAAGATTATCTTTTGCCTGGTCTCGTCATAAGAAGCAAGTTATTTCTATGTGATATATATATATATTGCCTTTATATAATAATTCATTTGTGATTTTATTTTGATGCAGGTTTGCAAAATCACTCTCTGACGAGAAGTTAATGCGTGAAACAAGGAGAAAGGCAAATGAAAATAATATAGCAGCCAAATAGAATTCCAAGAAACCATCCATAATGAATTGTTTCAGTTTCATCAATTTGTCTGGTGCAGTGCACTTAAGCAAAGATCAAAGAGATTTGCTTTGAATTAGAATAAACATACACTGCAACTCGCAATCATGTGTCTGATGTTGGGTGTCCTGAAGCGAATGGAGCCAGCCTCCAATGTACTCCATCAGCAAAATTTGCACTACTTTTTTTAAGTACTGTATTCACTTTTTAATAAAGAAATTATTGTCTTCCACATTTATTTGATACACGAACATGGGAAAATCGATGAAAAACCATTGTTTCTAAATTTTATTGGTTAAAAAGCTTTGAATTGAAGTATCAATACTTTCTGTGAATGAAAAAAATCAACAGACTACTGATGCTTTTTTGTATGCAAAAAACATAACATGCCTTTTTAACTAAAAAAATTTTCTTTTTTTCCCGAGGACTAATAAAATTTTCAAATAAGTACTTTTCACTAATTTTTCCCAAAAAGATCAATACCTAAATACAAAAAAATTAATAGATAAAATATCATTATCAGGTCATTATCTTATGACACTTCAAGGAGGATATGTAATTGTAAATGAACAAAAGTAAAAAATTATGTCAACTTATTTTGCTTTTATATATTTGATTCGTTTTTTCTTTCTAAAAGCACCAAATTAACGTAGAAGAGCATTAGCTTATGAACAAGGAATAGTTCAAACGATTTGAGTAGACCTTAACATTAATAACCCAGAGAAAGGGGGAAAAGAATCAAATGGCAGTCCCGAAACTCCAATCTTGCATAGGCCTATCTTAGTCTTATAAATGCAATACGTTTTGTTTCATAAACCTGTAATCTAAGCATTTGGAATCAAACTCGTGTTTCTCGCGTATTAGAAAGTATGAGTTCAAAAGTTGCAAAAGTCCGACTTAATTAACATGAATTTGAAGTTCCACTATAATGAGATGCCAATGCAAGAATCAGTAACAACCACACAACTAAGATTTACTACAGAGTTGCATCAGAAACCTAGTGCTGGTCACACTAAATCTATATCAGTAATGTTTCATTATTCTAAAAGTACGCAGTTTCCTACTTTATTGACCATTTCTATACACATTCAAAAATCACCATTGCACCAAAATTTGAAACCAATCTATGTATTTCTGGGCATATATATCTTAATTATTACAAGGCAACCACCTAATGAGAAGTTCTAACTTGCAACTACTATCCATTTACAAAGAGCAGCGTGTGACGAAATCAGTCAAATAAATGCATAAAACTACGGAGCAAACTCGTATATTCACCACTTTGTCGATTTACATTTGCCTGACATCGCGTTCCCTTGAAAGTATGGCATGAATGTTCTTATAACTTCATCATAAGTTGGTCTCTTGTAGTCCACTGCCTGTAATCAGTTATATGCAAATCAGTTATTTATAGAGATAAAATGATCAAATTTAGGCTTCAATACACTTTTTTTCCGTTTGGTTTTTTTTAGAAGTTTAAATATGTTCCCGTCACATCAAAGGCAATCAAAGTTTACTTTCCTTCATGTTATCTAAAATGCCTCAATGTTGCCTGTCATGTAATGTGAAATAGGCAACTGATTAAGTTTCATAATAAGATTTTTTTTATGGAATAAGTAATAGGGGGCAAGATTGAATCATTTCAGAAAATCAGAGGGTAACATATCTGGTTATGAACTAACAAGGCAAAATTGAAACTTACATAAGGGTACAAGACTAAGGGGATTAAAAGTGTATTTAAGCCTAAACTCACTATTTGTAACCAAGTTTCTGAAACTAGCCTGTTCAATAACTTCATCAGGGTTAGCCCATTTCCACTCAGCAAATTCTGGGTCCGCTTCACCTGTGGCTAAGTTGATCTCGCTGTCATCTTTTGTTAACCGCATAAGGAACCTATTGAATGGTCAGATTCAGTGTCCGTTTATAGTTAGTCACAGAGTTCAAACATGGGCAAGAAATTCCAGGCTAAGCTAAAAGAATGGCAATCTTTACTCACAGTTTAAACATCAAAATGAAAATACAGTCTCAGTTTTTTGTTTTGGCCATCTCAAATACAGGCATGGTTAAAAGTTCAATCAAAGAAGAGTATATTTTTTACAATAGCAGAGCAAGGTTTTAGGGAAACAGGACCTGGTAAGCATGGCAAACCCTGATGTTTATCTTGCAGGAAGGCATAATGTCGTACAAATTTTATAGATAAATATTGTATTCATCATTACATATGTTATTACTGCAAATCTAACCAAAACAGAATTTCTTCATTAGACTGAAATCCACAAATTCACCACTCCGCATAAGAAAGCTCAATCAATCATGTCGTTGATTTGTAAACATTTGTTCAAATTTTCTTTTTATCAAAATGAACAGTGAATCTTACATAGCCATGGCCATATGAATTAAAAAAGTTATGTTCAATTGTTAGAGTCATTGACTCGTTACTTTCCTCAATTTCTTAAAGTAATGTGGGATTGTGCATAGATCCTGTGCGCAATTAACATAAAAGACAATTGATAAATAAGAGTCTACTTCCACTTGCATTTTCCCAGAAAAACCTTCTCATAGAGGATAGGAATCAACGTTAGGAGAGGATACTGAATGAGCTCAGTATTCTGAGACCAAAATTAACTAGATACTAAATATCCAGAAGCACCCTAGAGCTGCAAGCCTTGATGTATATTTGTAGCGACCTGTTAATATACCATCCCTAGTTCTAATGAGAAAAGTTAGTTCACGGTCAGTTCCATAGTTCAACAATTCGAACTCAGAAATACATCAGTTCATATACACTCACCAATCAGATGTGTGTTACATGAACGAACTAAGTTGGGACTATTTGCCGGACCCATTTTGACAGCTCTACCAATGTGTAAATCTTCATAAGTAAGTTAAGTTAATTATTTATACTAAAAGCTCATTTAATTTGAACCAAAATGGAGAAATCAACAAAGAAGCCAGATATCCAATAGCATCAAGGACTGTAACTTCAGGGTTAACCAAGCGGAAGACCATCAACTACAATGCGCAACTTTTAGGTCACATATATATGATTATCATGATAGGAATAGGTTAAATTTTGCCTGGGAATTAACAGGTTCAAAAGTAAGAATCCCTATGGATGGTCAAGTATGTGGGTCTGCCAAAAAAAAAGAATAAAACACACCATTTTTGTGCCTGCCCGTGCCAGTCACCTCCCCACAGACGATTAACTTTAGCCTTCACATGAGGAGGGAAGTCATAAGTCAACCATTTTGGAACCTGCAAAGCACAATCTCTGATCACCCTCCACTTGATTATCAAATAATGATGGAAAGCGTTTCCAATAGAATCCACCACTTATATAAAATATATACTTGCTTTTCCTCAATCAGGGTTAGGCAGGCTGTTCCCATTTCTTTCGTTTCTGTCTCTTCATATTTTTTATTTTTTAAATTTTAAATTGCAAAACTGTATAGGAATTTCCATAAATATCAGGATTTTGCAAAACAGTGCTTGTTTGTACTAGATTTAAGCACGCACAATCATTTTATTTGCAGAATATGCTAAATCAAACCAAAAGCAACTGATAATAAGAGCCAGATTTGCACAAACCTCAGCAATTATTTCAGCAGATACTATTCCTGTTTCTTCTCGAAGTTCTCTAATGGCAGCAGATTTTGGTTCTTCACCATCCTCAATCCCACCCTGAGATTCATGACCACAGAGGAAGAGAACAATAAATCCTAGCTGAAAATTTTGAACTAGTAACAAAAGATTACCAAAATGTGCCAAAGAGTCTGTCTGATATAACAGATGTAAGAAGCACATCCCTGTGCAGGCTTGTCTAAGCGATACTGCACATTAAGCTCGCAAGAAGTGAAGTTGCCCAATCTTATACATAATGGAAAGAGTGTTTTCTACCATTGATGATAAATGGCAATGGATTATCCTTTTTTTGCCAGAATGAGTTAACTGTTAAATCAACAGGAAAATGCAGATTATATTTTATGCAATAATACTTTCAACTTTTGTGAAGCCAATCCCAATATTTTCCGATGAATTTCTGTGCAAGGAAGCCTAATTATAGCTTAGCAGTATCCATGGCATTATAGGAAAGATTCCAGCTGAAGAAAACAATATTTACAGGAAAGGTCAAGGTGTCAATTAAGATGCCTGAGTTTTTTGTGGTTCCCACCACAGAGGTGACGAAATAATTATAAGCTTAGTTTTCTCACAAAGAAACTTGCCAAGCAAGATCCAACCAAATATCCTCCACAAAAAAAATTATGCACTGTGATGCCTTCACTTCTCTAATTCTTTGTTTCGTCCACAGGCTATATCTCATTTGAGTTCAATGTAAGAGAGAGAAATAAAAATAAAAATCCTACCTGAGGCATTTGCCATGCTCCTGGTACATTCAATCTGGAAGCCACAAAAACCTGAAACAAAAAGGAAACCAGGGTTATACAGAGCTACTCGTAAAACAGGATGAACAATAAAAGAATAGCATTTTTATTCTTCATTTCAAATTAGGTTCGTTAATACAAGTTCCAAACCATAAATATAGCATCTCATGTTCAGATTATCGGTTTCCTTAAAATATTGTATCTCAAACACGGAAACAGCAAGTAGATCAGGTAGAACACCAATCATAAAGTGAAATCAGCAGAAGATTTTTCAACCTAGGATAAAAAAAAATTAAAAAAACAAAAAGGCTTGTAAATTTCTTGGCAATTTTCATGTAAGCAATCATGAGAAAGGGAAGGGGGAAATAGTAAATATATCAAACCAATTTTCCAAATCTAGATACTGAAATTACGGAGCCAGTGTTCATTTCAGTTACTGATCAGATCACCGACTTACTTAGAAAGAGATAAATCAACATGAGAAACTTGAAGGACTCAAACAGATAAAATTTGCAGCCTTTTTATTTATTAAGGAAGGAAAGCACATAACAGTCATCCAAAAACCGAGGAATGACAACAGCAACAAAAACCCAGTACATTTATGTGGGCTAAACCGAAAAACAAAACCAGTACATTTAAAACGGATAAGTTATGTATAGCTTTAAGCAATAAACGGTAGAGACAGAAAGAGTGAAAGAGGAAACCTGGAAATCGGAGTTGATGAGACAGACCCCAACGTTGGGACGGTAACCTTTGGGAAGGCCTTCCATGGTTGTATCTTCAGAGAGAACTGTGATTCCGGTGATGATGATGGGATCGGTGTGAGTGAGAGAGATAGAAGAGAAGAAAGTGAAGAAAACAAAGTTGGGTTGTTTGTGAATTTGTGAGCTGTGTTGTGCTGCGTTGTGTGAGCTGTGGGGTGCGGCTGTGTGCGCGTTAAGGAATGAGTGACGAACGCTGACTCTGGCACACGCACACGCACACGCTCCGCTACGCGAGAGAGAGAGACAGAGAGAGAGAGCGCGTGGATTTCGTGCTCCTCTTATCCTGCACACCCCGCCTACCCTTATCTTCCTGACTTTCAAGAATGGAGATCCAGGGTGGCTGGCTTACAGTTGCTACCGTGAGCCTCTCACTGGTTTTTTTAAAAAAACCAACACGTGGTTACAACTATAATATAAAATATCAATTTGCTTTATTCTTTAAATTAACAATATTTAAGTTATCCATATTAATTTTGCATAAAAGGAATTTAATTATGCTTTCTTACAAATTATTAAATGAGTATATTGAAGAAACTACATGCCCAGAAAATGACTTGGGTTAAACCAATCCAAGACCCAGCAAACAAATTCAGCCTAAGATGTGATCCATCAGAAGCCTCAAAAGTCAATCATCTAGGGAGCATGTGAAACCACACTTGGAGCTCGTGTCGGTTACCAGTTCCCTCATCGTCGAACCAGATGGTTAAGATTTGAAGATCTAGATATCACTACCT
Source organism: Vachellia pachyceras (assembly GCA_025593235.1). NCBI lineage: Eukaryota > Viridiplantae > Streptophyta > Magnoliopsida > Fabales > Fabaceae > Vachellia > Vachellia pachyceras. Next base: position 14,229 of record JANTPZ010115122.1, read on the forward strand.
CAAGATTTTCATGGATTGTTGGATGCAGGCAATGAGTAACTGCATTCGGTGACTAAATATTTATTCTTACCTATATTTCTTTATAAACATATTAAACGCACTGTATTCATAGTGTTCACTCTAATTTCTCCTGCTCCCCTCTCATTTGCTATCAAACTCTGTAATTGCGATCGTTCTCATCAATACAATCGTTCTTCATTTCCTTCATTAATCTTGTGTTGATGGCAACGGTTAAATTTTATCTTCTTTGCACTGTTGATGACCTAATTTCTTCCAATTTTATTTAATTTTAATCATCTACCTAAATTTGTTCAAACATAAACTAATATAATTTTTTTTACAAATAAGTAAATTAAATTTCTTTACATATGTATAAATTAATTATCTAACCATCATATTTACAAATTAGGTGGCAATGAGTATTATCTTGGTCCCATGAATGCCCACAATAAAAATCAGAATTATAATTTTAGAATTGAAATCACACTTGATTGAAAAATCCAGAATAATTTGATTAAGAAAAGCCATAAAATTATTTTAAAATTTTTCTCAAAATGCATTTTGAATTATAATCTAACTATAAGCAAAAAAAAAAGCGTGAGGACTCATGGTAAGAAAATGAGAGGGAGCGCATGGGATCGAAAAGAGGGAGAGGGCGCAAGATAGCAAAAGGTGCGTCGATGGTGATGTAGTCAATGAGGTGAACACGCGGAGAGATAATAGGGGGAAATGCAAATAAGCAACAAAAGTATCAAAAAAGTGGTGGGCCCCACCACCTACGGAGTTGACTTTCAGTGAGTTGATTAAGGAATTGTTGGATCAAGTGATCAATCATCATTTCTTTTTGCCCTTTGCATTATATTTGTTTATTTTAAAAAGATGTAAAAAAAATAAAGAAAAAAAAGTAGGGAATATAATAAAAGCAAAAAGAACCATACTTTGCGTTATCTCTGTCACAAGTCTCTTTCTTTTTCAAACTATCCACAGTATCTTTCCTTCCATTTCCCCCAAGGCATTGAATAATTTGAATTGATGATTAGTACTTTTTGGGAGAATAAATAAAAGATTTTGTTTTATCACAAGATTAACTCCTTTTCATTAAATTTGCTACATGCATAAAAATTATAATATTTAAATATAAGTACATGTTTGATCATTTAAATCTATATCAAGTTTTAGTTTGATTCATTTAATTTAAAAAAATATATTTTTAATTATTTATTTTTTAATGTTATTAGTTTAATTTAATGAGAAATGGTGGCCAGACAAATTTATATTGTGATTCTGCAACTAAAACATAACAAAATATCCTTAAATTTTAGTTCTATGATATAATAATTTTGATATTTTACAATTTAACCATGTTTTATCACATTTACTTGTAGAACCACTATTCACTTTTGCTGAGTTATAATTTTTCTTTAAATGAAACTTAATTTAAATTTAAACAATCAAACGTACATTTAAATATGTATTTGAATCAACTTTTTTAAGTGATTTACGTAATCTAATATAAATATATTAGATGAATTTTATTTCACCTTACGTAAGAGTGCTTTTATTTTTATTTGAATGGGCATACACTAATAGCTCGTAATTTGCTACTTAGGAGATACCATACTACTGGGTTGGTTACAAGGCCTTAGGTTGAAAGTGTTTTATTAATATTATCTTTTTCAACATTATCAATCAATTCAAATTGATGTTTGATTTTTTTTTGGCGAGCAACTTAAAGTTTGATTAACCTTTAAATGGAAAGAAAAATTCTCTTAATAAAATTGTACCTTTCACAAAAGTCAAATTTTAAACATTACTCAAAAGGGTATTTATTTTATTTCATCACTTGTCCGTTCATCTTATAGTTAGTTTGGGAGAGTTTTGAACAAGTAATTTTACACTTTAATGAGAAAAAAACTTAATCCATACCTTTATCTGGTATAATGTAACTGTAAAATTAGATTGTTACAATCCACAATCCACAAGTCTCTTTAATATAAAGCCTAAGTTACGGGGAAAAAATCTTATTTTAAATTATATAAAACTAATTTTATTATTGAAGCATGATTCATGTGTGATAATATGCGTGTTTAGAAATCCGTGTTTAGGAATTTGTTGGAAGAACGATTTTATGGATTCCGAGGTAAATATGTTAGAAGAGTTTTGTCTCGACTTACGTACAACATGATTGTGAATCACTTCCCAAATACGAAAAATGAGCTTTTGTAAATTTTATTTTTCTTACAAACATAGATTATAAGAAAACTAACGAGAAAAAAGTTGGTCAAATTGTTTGAAACCCAGTTACAAAATGGTAGATGAAGATCTTAAAAGACACTTAATAAGGTATTGTACAAAACCTCTTAGCTAACAATCTATCCAAAAATTCAGTTTTTGATCAAGCTAGATTGCATTATGTGATTTAGATAGCCGATCCCACATAATGTGATAATACATTAATGTTGCTATATATTATAAAAACTAATTTTTGTTGGATTGGCCATCTTTTTTTCATCTGGTTTGTTGAACCTATCCAGTTTGCTAGTTCAACCATTTTTTTTTTCTTGATACAGCTAGTTCAACCATTTAATGAATCTTTATAGTCAAGTTTTGTTGACAGTGATGCAAACCAGGCAACCAACTGAAACCTTCAATATTACATGAAAATGATGCTCCATCAAATAACATTATAACAAAACTATTATTAGCTTGAACAAAACTTTACATGTTCAGCTTCCAATTGACCAAAACTTTACATGTTCAGCTTCCAAATGACCAGACTTTTAAACGTCCAAAGGGTCAATATAATATTTGGTTATTAATAGTTTGCCATTACTTTGATTGTAGTTCCTATAATTTCAAACCCCCTATATATGTTTTAGTCCCTCATATCTTTATTAAACTATAGAGACTAATAATAGTTTAGACAGAAAGAAATTTGAGAGACCAAATCATATCTTTTGAAATTATATGAACCAAAACGCAAATCTCTCTTTTCTTCTTTTTCCCAAACGGTCATAACTCATAAACACTGATACATTACAAACAAACCAGAACATAAACTCAGAGAAATCCAAGGGCATGACATATATCAGCATGAGATCCTTCTGAAGAGGATTTGTGCACCATGTTGCGGCATCAAAGTGATCAACAATATAGGAGAATGACAATAAGTTGGAGATACCACAAAACTATAATCTCGAATGATCATAGCGAGGGCAATCTTCGCCTCAGCCATGGCTAAATTTTGACCTATGCAGGTTCGAGAACCGAGTCCAAAAGGAAAGAACGCGGCTATATGTCTTCGAGGTTCGCTAAACCTGTTCGGATTGAACTCATTGCAATCTTCTCCCCAAATCTCTTTGTCATGCTGGATAGCAGCCAGTGCCAAGTGGAGTTGAGTCTTGGCAGGAACACTAAGACTCCCTACCAAAACCTTTTTAGATGTTTGCCTCATTATCATCACAGCGGGAGGGTACAACCTAAGTGTTTCATTAATTATCATCCCAACCTGCAGCAAAATTTCAACAGACAATGGTCAAATATTGATCAAGATAGAGAGATTTGTTTCAATTATACTACTTCCGGTCTTAAATGTAAAGGCGAGACAAAATGTTTACTTTGGTTTTGAATATAAGACATCAATTTACTTTGATTCTAAAAGTTGTAATTTTAGAAAGGGTATTTTAGAAAAAGCAACACACATTTGTTTCAAATAACTAAACTAATTTTTAATATCTGCAAATTAATTATCTAGCTCTTATATTAAATATCACATGGTGTACCAGCTAATGATGAAATTAGCATGCTTTCAGGGCTGGTGATTCAAATATTCCACAAGGTAGAAACAACGTCGAACTTTCAGGCACTCAAAAAGTGTCTTGAGTGCGCCAAGTGAAGTCATATTTATAGCAGCAAAATGGGATTTTAGTAGAAATCTAAGAACTCAATAAAAGTTCATTTACTCAACATTCTAGGAACAAGAGAATTTTACTACGACACCACTTTTGCATATATGGCATTATTGATTGATCAAACTTGTAAAATTAAAATCTATTTTGTTTCTTTTCCTTTTCCCTTTAAAATGGCTAATTCTCTGAATTTCTGCAGATTACTCCATGAAGCTATATATATCAGTGATTATTTAGATTTTTTGACAAAAAAGATCATGTATAACAATCATCATTCTAAACTTTATACGCATTGACAGTACCACTATAACTCAAGGAAGGGCTTAGGAAATGAAGTTTTTAAGCTTACAATCTTAAGGTCATTTAATTTGTCAGCAAGTGGAAACTGGTTTTGCCCGACGATGCGAAGAACTTCTTCTCGTGCCTTACTTTGCCATTCTTGATGTTTAGCTAGGAGGAGAAGTGCCCAAGTCATCAAATTAGCCGTAGTATCCTTTCCGGCAAAGTAGAAGGTTTTGCATTCATCGATGATTTCCTCTATTGTCAATCCCTCTTCTCCAACAGCCTCATTCTTGTATGTATGCATCAGGGAGCTCAGCAGATTTCTCGGATTTCCACTTCGTTTGGCCTTAGCTTCAACAAGCTTATGAATCGATTCGCGAGTTTCCTTTTCTAGTTTCATCCTGTCTCTGTTCTTCTTAGTAGGCAAATATCTGTACTTTTGTCAAAAGATCAAACAGAAATGGCTAAAACTCAATTTGCAAGTCAACAAGGCTAAACATCTCAAGTACAGTTAAAATTTCATAGAACAAGCGAAAAAAAAACTGACAAAACCAAATTCAGGAAAAGGTAGCTTTTACACTGATTGAAAATTATAAATGAGCATCATCACCAACAACACTTTCTTTTCTTTATTCCAAAATTGGTCTAAATTTGGTATTCAAAATATTCAAAATTGATCTGTGCTTCATATGGATAAAGCCTGTGATGGTAAACCTACCTTTATTCTAATCAAGGAAAGAAGAGTCAACATGGTTACCTAAATCCAGGAACATAGATGCTCCTGATTGCCTGCGAGAAAAGATACATTTGCTGCTCTTGTAAGTTGAAAATACGCTTGCCTTCTTCATAGCTGCTGCCAAATGCGGTCCTCGATATAACTTCTGCAGAAACATTGTGCATCTCTTTGTGCACATCTATCTCAAATTCTTCTCTTCCTCCTCCTACTTCCTGCCAATTCTCGAGCGTCTTTTGCACGCTTGCTGCAATTTCCGGCACCCACCCCTGCAAAAAATTGTCATGCAAGAAATCGTTTTATACATCAGATTTCGTATTCCAAACAAGTTAACATAGCTTTCACAAAAACAAACTAAACTAAGATATACTTACTCCCTGATGGAGTTTATCCTGATGATGAGAGACATCAATAAATTTGTAAGTATTGATGATTTACGGTAACATGGATATGACAATGACAATAACAAACCTTATCCCACTGGATAAGGTTGACTACATAGATTGTATGACGTTACAATACTTTATCAACAATCAAAGCTTTGGATACATTGTTAAACAAGAGGTCCCATTCGATGACATAACTATATGAGTTCCAAAAATCCAACAGCACTGATAAATATATCAAAAAGTTCTCTATGAGAAAAATCATAAGTCACCTTGACAAAAGCAAAAAAGAAACTAAGAAGCTCGTTAACATATTACACCGACAAAATATTTAGGTTCAAATGCAGAATAAAGTGTTGCATCATCACGGCATCAAGAAAATATTTAAAAAAATCTTAATAACAAAGAGCAGAACAATAGTGTCACCTTGATAATCTCTATGTTAAATGCTTGATTGATGATCCTTCTATGAAGTGCCCATTGATCACCTTCCAAGCCCACAAGTCCTTGTCCGAAGAGAAGCTTAGACTGAGGGTTATATGGCACCTTGCCAAATTCTCCACCCTTATTCATCAACACCTCCTTAACCATATCCGGATCGGATATTGCCAGTCGGGGCCTTGACCCGAACCAGTAGAGGAAGGTCTTCCCATACATGTTTGACCAGGAATGGTAAAATGGGACCACCCGTTTTACGATATCATGGTCGAAAGGGATTGGTTTGGACTGAGATTCTGCATACAGCCGTCGGATCTCCCCTGAGTTCCCGACGATCGGACGGTAGCAAGGCCCTCTGATCCCCTGTTTGTGAAAATCACTCTGGATTTTCCATGGAACCCAGAAAATGGAGACGAAAATTTTCGCTAAGTAGGTGAGAAGGAGACACAGAGTAATGAGGAGAAGAATCATGGTTGATTATTGTAAGCGAAATCATGAAAATCTAGAATCCAAAAGCTCAAGTTCTGACGTTTATTTTCTTCCCTTTCAGTATATTACTCGGTTCAGAGACCTGATACAAAGGATTCAAAGAAATCAAAATATGGGTCATTCATTTCTCAGTATCTGTGACTAAGTGAAGCTTCGAGAGAACCATAACTGAATGAGTAATGAATGAATGTAAAATAAACAAAGTAAAGGTCAAAGCTTTCAAACAGGCAGAGGGAAGAATAGAACACAGCATGGATCAAAACTAAAGGCGTTGACTTTCACCTTGAGAAATATGGAGCTAGTCATTTTCTGGGCAGACATTGAGGCTTATTAAATACTTAAAGTGCTCACTGATAGCAGTTATAGGCGATCAAGAAAGAAGGCAAGAAACGAGGAGTGTGAGATCGCAGGAATTTTTAAGGGCATCAAAACAAATACTGCTAAAATATTCGGCTTCAATAATTTATCAGGGGAATGGGCTTATGCTGAGACCGATGAAAATGATTTTTTTTTACAGGTATTCTCGTAGTAAATACAATTTCCTGTGAGTTACTAACGAAAGCATCGCTAACCCTTCTACAAAAGTTGGTGATAAAAATGAATTTTTGTGTAAAACTGGGATAAAACATTTCTTGGTACTTCCATTTCCATATTTGATGGAGAAACCTTCCCTAGCAAAATGTTGCATAGTCCCAAGATAACTTAAAAATAGCAATTCTGAAAATAAAAATAAAACTTTTTTATATATTTATATAAAACTCTACAAAATCATTTAAAATAAATTCAATCATGCAATCACTTACAGCCCGTTTGGTTCAGTGAATGCGTAGGAATTGAATGGAATGGAAGAGAATGGAATGGAATGGAAGGGAAAATTTTTTAGGGTGTGCTGTTTGGTTGGCATTGGAATGGAAAATAGGTTGATGGGAAAATTTTTGTTTGGTTAGATTAAAAGTGTAGGAAAGAGAGTAGGAAAATTGTATCAAATGACTATAATACCCCTAATGACAAATGTAAAATGTTTTTTATAAATATATTATTTATTAACAAATATTCAACTTATTTATATTTATTATTTAATACTTAATTATATAATATATAATTATATATATATTTATTAATTATATATTATATTTAGAAATCACAATACTTGA
>JANTPZ010115123.1:0-20740 GCA_025593235.1 Vachellia pachyceras
GTGACCATTTGGACATAGCCACGGTTTTTGAATAAACTGATTCAAATGGGCAAGGACTGGAACCAATGAGTATTTTTCCCCTATAGATCACTTAATAAGCTAAATTTAGAAATTGGAACCACTCTATTTTTAGTTTTATAGAATTAATTATGAATTTTCAAAGTTGGGTCAGAAATCTGGAAAATGGGCCAGTGAACAGTAACAACGTTTTTAAGAAAAAGAAAAATTTTCAAGTTCACTAAAAAGGCCAAAATGAGTTATCCAAGGCCCAAGAGTGGTTCATAAGTGATCAAATAAGTAAATATATGGGGAAAATAGGAGGTGTTACAACGGCAACCTACACAACATGAAAATTAAAAATACATGACAAATTCAACACATTAAAAAAAATTAATGTAATTATGTATATGATGCACTTGAATGAGTAAAATAATATACAACAGCAGCACGAAACCTTGGTTTATCCCATCCTCATCAATTTCGCTAATTATTAATTACTCCTTCAGATCCGTTTTATAAGCAAAACCCACCAAATCATGTAAAACAAACTGTTGAATCAGCTAAAAGCAATAAAATGTGCAAGAAATGTAAGTTTTCTTTTTCAAATGTACTCTTATTTATGGAGATGATGAGAGAGAGAGAGTATGAGAAAAGGGACAAAAGAGAATGAGTGAAGAAGAGAAATGAGAGAGACATATAATTAATTGGGGGTGAAAATGAAAAAGTGCATTAAATTTTTAGATAAAGACAACTTATTGCTTATAAAAAGGACCAACATAAGTGAAAGAATGTTGCTTATTGATCAAAGGGGTGCTAAATACAAAGTACTGGTTGTGTTAAAACAAGATCCATTTGTCCCTTGAAGGCAAATCCAATTATCAAAATTTTTCAATGCAGATCGTGAGGATGCAATCGAAAATATTAGCTGAGCCTTTTGTGTATGTGTGTGTGTGTCACAGAAACTTAACGACACTTGGAAAGCATTGTTTATGGTTAAGAGCGTGGACAACTCTAGTAAAACCTGTTAAACTCTACCCATCGACAAATCAGCAAATGCAGAAATACAACTCAATATTACAGAAAGCTAAATACATCTAATCTAAGAGCTACTCAAATTATAATGCATCAATCTGTGTCTAGTAATTTGGAAACCTTCTTAGGTAATTTCTTTTAACAGTCGTGAATGACATATGCACAAAGTGACAACTCAGCTAGGTGCTTTAGAAATATGAAACAGACCAAACTAAAGGGTGGTAGTCACTGGATATTCAAGTCAACAAATTGGCAAAGAAAAGGGGGCAAAATTATACCAATATGGTGACAGCCTCCTTAACAACCCCAGCTATTGTAACTGTAACTGCACTAGTTACTGAGACAAGAACATACTCTGTGAATACCTGCAAAAAGATTATCCACCTTTGAAAACTGATTTGACAGTAAAAGAAGCAGAAAGTCAAACAATAAATATTGTAATATAATGTCCTTGGAAAGGGAACATTCTCTCTTACCATAAGAAAAGCAAGTGCGCCACCCAAAAACATTAGTAAACAACTCTGAGTAATATGCCATGGACTATTAAAATATTTGTTTTGCCTGAATTCATCCCATGGATCCAATGCAAGAGAGAGAATAGCAGTTGCTCCCGCCATTACTGGACTTACGTAGCTCATAAAAGTAAGCGGATTTTTCATCCCTGAAATTGTTTTTGAAAACTTATCAACATTTCATTAAATTATAGATCTTCTTAATCTTTCACTGGAAAGTAAACATGAGTAAAGGAAAAAACTTGAATGAAGAAAGAGGATTCAAAGAAGATGAAAATAGAGAAACACTTAAAAAATGATAAATTGGCATTTTATAGAGAATTTAGCCTCAACAAATCTTCAAGCTAATTCAACAACCTCTCTTAATATGAATATCATTCATCACATCAAATATGTTTTTGTAGAGTAATTACAAGAAGTTGCTCCGTTATTATTTGCTATGGATGACGATCTACATTCAGTGACGGAAGCCGTAATGAATGGGAGCATAATCTATTATTTTTTTTCTTGGCATGTGTTGTGATTTAGTGGAGCATAATTGCATAAACTTTTTTAGCCTAAGATTTATCCCCTTGCATCTTTTATAGCATAAGAGGGTTTATGCTCCCCTAGTTCCTTGGGGTTTTGGGTGAAAGGGTATTTGTTGGCGTTGCTATGCAAATAAAACGAAAGGAAGGGATTTTCACTCTTTCTCTGTACTTCCTATCGTTACTTACTTCCTATCTCTAAGAATTATTTATATTAAAAATGAGTACTTGAACTTATACATGTTCATGTCAAGTCTAAGAGAATACCAAAAAAAATATCATTGAATGAGTTAAAATAGTTCTGATTGAGTGAGACCTCTCAGTTCTCATCAAAATATCGCATAAATCTACAAATATTTTACACAAAAACAATTACTGCAGAGCTATTCAGGGCACTTACCAAAGGCTTCTTTCTTTAGAATTTGTTTGGTATCAAATTGCATGAAGAGAACAAAAACCAAGTCAGCCCAGCAGAACGGAGAGAGGGCAGAAAAAATATGCGCACAAAATAAGAAAATAGATAGTGAAAAAGAAATAAAAAAGATGTGAACCTGCAGAAGAATCTGAGTCATGCACCAGCGAAACCCAGACATAACAGCAGCAAGCATAACAAGTAAGAATCCCCAAAATTCAAATTCTGTCTCTTTTGCAACTGCATTTCAAGGGAAATGTATTTCAGATGGACATACAAACTTCTCATTGTGTACAAGTTCTTAATGCTTGAAAAATGCACTTAAAAGAAAAGGAAAAAAAAAAAAAAACCAGAGCTGTACTACTTATTGTGCTGTTGTACAAAATAATAACTCTGCGATAGAATAAAAAAATAAGCATCCTCATATGAATTTCAAAGAGTTCACTGTCCATATTTGACCACTTGCACCAGTATATTTACTGCGTAAAACCAACAACACCCCGACCTTGGAAAAGTTTCTTTTGCCAAGGTATACAGAGTTAGGTAAACATAAGCAGGCCAAAACTTGCGCAATGTACACTCTTAGCAGTAAATGCATATCAAAATCTTAAATAAAATGCATGAAATCTAGAGGTGTTGTATATACCTGTCAGTAATATACCAATGGAGATAACTGAGATGATGCCTGACAGTTTAAAGCTTGGTTTCTCCAACCTTCAAATCAAAATTTCCAATTAAATGACAGTAAACAAGGATTAGCACTGAAAATGTATGCATCTTCATACAAACATGCATGACGAGTTTTAGACACTCCACCCAAAAAAATGCTTTTCATAAAAAGTGCAATATAATATGAAAGGAAGCCAGTCTAATTTTTGTGGTATCAGCATAAACATTGACTATTTCCCCTGAAGTAAAATTGCTTGGACTGAGTGCATCGTGATAGACAACAGTAGCCAGAGGATGACTTATGAATGTTAGGCATTAAACATTTTACATTACTTATCAAAACTAAGTTTGTGTTCCTAGACAGTTTAAGTAACTTATGCCTCCACTCAATTTTAGATGGATTCAGATAGATTAATTAAATTACAAAGCATCATCCCCATCCACTGTCACATAATTCAAGTTTTCTTTTTTCAGATAAAAAATTTAGAATTTGAAGCCCTGAATGGAAAAACACTTTTTCATGGAACTTTACAGTTGGAAACTATATAGGCATACATAAATGGATCAACTAATTGACAGTAACACTGAACAAAATTTAAATTTACTTAAGAATTAAGAATTCAGCAGAAGTTTTGGATAATCCCAGCATGACAAGAAGGAGCTGTTCCTCAAATCTAAAGGAGTCTTTCTATAATTTCAAGTTCCCTGGGGCTACTAAAAGATGAAAAGACTATAAATTACCTGAAAGCAAAAGCGAACAGAAGGAGAAAAATTGGAGCAGCAGATTTACACTGCAAGAAAGAAAAATAAAATAGAAGATAGTTACTTGCACAGTGAAAAAAGAGAAAAAGACAAGGAAAGAAATAAAATACATTCTTCAGTAACAATACAAAAGAAATTAGATATCATTTGATATTGGGAGATTTATTGTAAGGTCCCATACAAGGAAGTTATTTATAAAAAGGTTCCAAGAGGTTGTCAATGGTAGCTGCTCCACTTGTTAATGGTGTTCTTCGACTTGTTATTGACAACCTTTTGGGACCTTTTCATAAATAACTTCCTTATATGAGACCTTACAATAAATCTCCCATTGATATTTCTCTCATGATGAATAAACAGAAGGAAAATATCACCAACCATTGTAGCAAAAGTGACAGAGATGAAAACAAGAGAAGCATTGCTCAAGTTAATATCCAATGCTGATCCTAGAGCAGTTGGTACAACTGTGAAAGGCAAATTCCATCTGTGGCATTAGTTGATAGAAGTCAATACAGTAAGCAGTTATAAAATTACAATAAAAGTGCTGACATGTGGAGAAGGGGGAATAGAAAAGGTTATCCCATTGTCCAAGACAAATATTCTTGGATCATTTCATGTCACAAGCAAATGTGTACATTCAATGAAGAAGATGATAATCTGAAAGATCAAACAATTACAACCATCCATTCATGTGTGTTTGTGTAATACACACACACAACACACACACACACATAAAGAAATCAGATCGGGATATGATATAAAGTATTGGAATATTAAGAAAGATGTGCAGAAATGGATTGCGGTAGAGATAAGAAATAATACTGTCCACTCAAAATCTACCAGTAATCAATTCTAATTGGCATGTTTGTCATCATATTAAGACAATAACATTCCATCGTTTGGATCACATATTATTATACTTGAGAAAGAAGGCATAACACAACAACAAAAAATGAAATGAAATATTCCAGAATTACATATTCACCTCGCCATAAGTAATCCCTCCAAGACATAGAAACACTAGTTTTGAATCTATGAGACCAAAACCAGGTGATAAAGTTTGACAACACAGCTTGCATTGCAAAGTGGATAGTATTCATCAGGAAAGGAGCTGGAAACTTTCCCATAGTGTCACCTAACAGACTTTTATTGTACCTGTTTACAAGGTCAGCGTAAGAAAACTACAGGAAAGGGGAAAAAAATCAAATGATTAATTTATGCATGCCATAATAATTCGCTTACGGATGGAACTTACAAGGTCAAAAACAGGCTGCAAGTGTACCATAAAAGTATGAAAAATAATGTCTTTAGGACATCCTCAACAGAAACAGGATTTGTTGAGCTTTGTCCTAGTGATCCATGACTAGCTAGAGAAACGGTGGAGTCAACTTCTTTCCTTGAAGCCTCATTTTCAATGTCTAAAGAAACATAATTCTCAGATCTATTACCATTCAGATAAACAGAGTCAGCCCCCATGGTGCCAACACCATTCATATGCATACCCTTGAGCTGATAACTTATTTGTAGCTGATCTGTTTCAATGAAAGGTAATTCAAAATCAAAACTCTCTGGCCCCCTCTCGGCTAGCATCAGCATTACCTAATTGTTGATCCAAATGGACTCTTGAATCTTCCTCACACCAATGAGAAAATGAAGGCTCTCTACCTATACCAAAGCCTAGGATTGTTTTGTCGATGTTGTCAGTATCCTTCAAGTCAAACTTTTCTGAATCCAAACTTCCTTGCTGATGATCAATTGATTCACCACTTGATACCAAATTAGACAGTATGTGTTCCCTTAGGTGCATAACACAGCTAGCACCTGAACCACAGTTCAGTCAAGGGACCTTTCTTCACAATCAGAGTTGTCCGAATACAACAGAATAAACAAACAGTTTGTGGATATAGTCGTCTTCAGGCTCACACAAAACGGGCAGATATGTACTGGTTTTCTAAACCAACGCAAGCAGCTGCTCTAACCTTCTAGGTAGCCACTCTGCTATAGTAGCTCAGATCAAAACTGGAAAGACCAACTTCACCTGTACAATAGAAATGTTCATGCAGGGACGGTTAGATCAGCTCAATTTATATTCAGTTGTAAACCAAAAAAAAATCTAGCTGAGAAACAGGAGGATTGGCGTCTCTTTATATCTAAAACATAATCTGAAATCCTTCGATTTTAAGCGAGTGGATTTGCTCCTTCCCGAGATTTTCAACGCTTCAAGTTTTGGTCATGGCCCAAAAAAAAAGGCTGAAGTGGTTGTTTGGAACCATGAACTTGAGTTCGAATTCCCAATCGAAGAAGTGTTTACAAATGATAGACAATAACACGTTAAATATGGTTGTCTCTACCAAGAAGATACATAGTAAAAACAAATTAAATTTTAGAAGTTCTTTTTTTTTTTTTTTTGCGCAGGTTCAATGGTGAATATTTCTTGGAGAGAATGAGAGGAAAAGGCATACTATTTGTGGGGGACTCATTGAGTTTGAACCAATGGCAATCACTCACTTGCATGCTTCATAAACCTGTGCCACAATCACAATACACCAATGTCAGGACTGGACTTCTCTCCACCTTCACTTTCCCAGTTAGATTATCTTTTTTCTTTTTTATTATCTTCATACCCCAAATTCAATTATCATTTCATATACTCCTTTAGTCCAATTTACAAAGAAATAGATAATATTCTATTTAATTATATTTATAAGTCATATCATCAAATTTATATATACATGTTCAATTTTACTATGCATTTTTTATATATTGACTTTGTACTCATGTTTTATAGTTGATATTAAATAAAGATAAAGTTGAAAATATATTAAATTTTAAAGTAAAGTTAACGAGGTATAAGATTTGTTTTATCTGAGTAAAAAATATTCAAAGTGACTTATAAATAAGATGAGAATGATACACACACATATATTCATTAAGTGGTGTATAAGACATTGATGGAATTTCTTATTTAAGTTGAAGTGTCTATATATGATCCATCAGTTATAGCTAATACCACTTAATTAGATTCCGAATCACTACTTGTCTTTGTTAGAAAGTAGATCTTTTCATTTTTTTCCTCTTTCCTCTTTTCTTCTCACATATTGTAAGTAATTCATAAAGTATATCATTTTAATTACAGTGATAAATCATATCCTGTTTGATAATTTCCTTAATTACTTGCAGGAGTATGATATGAAGGTTGTGATGAGTCGCAGTGTGTTTCTAGTGGATCTGGTTGATGATCAAAGTGTTGGTTGAGTGCTGAAACTGGATTCCATTGAAGATGGCCAATTCTAGAAACAATTTGATGTATTGATCTTTGATTCTTGGCATTGGTGGCTTCATGCCGGGCGAAGGCAACCGTAAGTATATAAAAAGTATTTAGATCAAATTATTTATTTCATTAAGTTAAATTCTTCGATTACACATGGTCATGTATTCAATTTTTTTGGAATATTATCATTTAACTATAAATATATATTAAAAAAAAGACATATGATGATGTATAGTTGCAGAACTTAATATAATAGAGACACGGAACTTGATATAAACATGGTGTGTGTTTAGACATCCGTTAGGAGAAATGAGTTATGAATTCCGAGATTATTTTATGGATTTTAATATGCTTTTTACGGATTTTGAGATGCTTTTACGGATTTCAATATATTTTTGTTTTAACTTACATGCACGGATGGGAAAATTGTTTCCATGTACATGATCTTATCTTTATACACTCATTCTGACACTAATATATAAAAATGCATTTGTACAGCGAGTCTTTTACACTGTTTGTTACCGAGATGATATATAGAAAATGTGTTTGTTAACATTTTCATAAATAAAATGTTATATTGTTGATTTTTTCCATTAATTCTACTAGCAACCGGTGTACAAAGGTATTTTCTATTATCCTTTTTATATATCATCTTTAATATATGACCACTGACGTAAAACTTAATTTTTAAATATTAATTTAATATAATTAATACATGTTATTTAGGATAGCTTTAAAATTTTAAGAATATTCACTAATTTTAACTCAATTTTTTAATTATGTAAAATTGTTAAGAAATGGTATTAATATACAGAAGTGACTTATTGGGCTTTTTGTTGATAGTCCTCTTCTTTATATTGCATGATATAATTAATGGATCTAAATAGGGACTGCAGTTAATTCTTTTCTTTAAATGTAATTTGTGTTCTTAATTTGCAGATGGGATTTTATTCAAGAGGGGAACCAAACAGTGAGAGACATAGATCGTTTAGTTGCATATGAGAAGGCATTAAGGACATGGGCCAAATGGGTTGACAACAACATTGATCCTTCAAAAACTAAGGTTTTCTTTCAAGCTGTGTCACCAGATCATATGAAGCAAGTAGTATTACATTTGTGTCTAATATTTCTGTCTCACACAAACTATTATTAACCAAAAACAATTCTAATAAATTAAAATATATAATTAATATGATTTCAGTGGAAAGGATTGGGGAGATGAAGGATCAAATACATGTGTGGGACAAGAGAGGCCTGTGAAAAGAGAAAGTTATGGAGGAGGACAGCACCCAGCAGGGTTGGTTGCAGAGAGAGTTCTAGAGAAATGTCAAACCCTAATTTAGTTTATCTGCTCAACATAACCACTCTTTTTCAGCTCTGGAAGGACGGCCATCCGTCCGTCTACGGCAATGGCGGCCGTCGGGGAATTGACTGCACACATTGGTGCCTCCCCGGTGTTCCTGAACCTTGTAATCAACTCTTGTATGCTGCTTTGATCAACCAAAATTAATCACCAAATTACATGAATAATTTCAATGCAAATGAATATTGATTAAATATTTGATTTGTTATGATATTGAGTTTCCAATTCCATACAATACGGATAATCTCCTATAAGCTGTTGTTTTTTTGTATTTTTTAATTTAAACAAATTTTTAGAATTAGCTCATAGTTATAACATTAACATGCTATTTGATATTTTGTTTCATTTAAGATAAAGAGAAATAAGATCCATTAACCCACTCTAGTCATACATACAATGCAAGGCCGCATAGTTAATTAATTCATAGGTATCGAGAGAAACAATTTAATACAAGAAATTTGCTATAAAATTCAAGTCATTTATAATATTGTACTTTTTTTAATCAAATTTATAATATTGTACTTATGAGCTACATTAAACAACATTATATTAATTTCGATCATTTTCCATGCATAATTTAAACCACTATAATTAATGGTTAAATACTTAAATGTGTATTCTTGTATTTATCTCCCTGTCTTCCAAATCTTATTATTAATGGGTAAAAATGGAAAAATGTTTCAATTTAAAACAAATTTAACTACAGTAAGGTGGTTCAAAGCAACTTATATTTTAGATTAGATGGAGTACTCCCTCACAGTACCATAATTAAATACGGCTGTACATGAAAAATATTTAATACTTCTTAAAATTAACAAATATCTTATTAGTTAATAAAAATTGGTCTTACAGTTAAAGAGTTGGCCCATAATCATGATGTTGTGAGTCATTTTATCCTATCCTTCTCAAAGACTTTAATTTACTGGTGGCTGAATTTAGAAATACGTTATAACCTTGATAAGCACCACAGCCCAACAATATCCCCCCCCCCCGGGGCGTAATAGAGCATAGAGGAAATATTCACGCATTTACCAGTAACAACCAATAGACACAAAATTAGAAGTATGAACACCAATTGGAGCTTTCGGTCATAAAATATGGATCTCTTCACTACTCAAAAGTAAAACAAAACACGGAGAGAGAAAGATAGGTTAGAATGCGTAGATCCACTTGTCCAGTGTGAATCTCCAGTGGATCTCACTCAATATGTCCCTCTCTCTCTCTCTCTCTCTCTCTCTCTCTCTCTGTATCTTTCTCTATCTCTATATATACTGTGAGCTTCATTAGCTTTAGCCACTGACCCATAATTACCATACCAGCAGTTACCAATTTCTTCTCCATTTCTCTGTATCTCTTCTTTCTGAAGTGTTAATGGGGGGTTTCGTCATCATATATATGAATGTTATTGTTACTTCTCTCTTATTTTCTCTGTTAATTATTTCTCAAACAGTTCATGGTGGGAAGAGTGAGTGTGATTTGTTTGATGGGATTTGGGTGTACGATGAATCGTATCCGCTGTATGAATCATCGGACTGTGATTTCATAGAGAAACAGTTCGATTGTTTCAAAAATGGTCGTCCTGATAACCTCTATCCCAAGTACAACTGGCACCCCAATTGCAGTATGCCAAGGTACACAATGTCATTCATTTATTATTTTTAATTTATTTCTTTCATAGACTTATATAGTCAAATGAAATTTACGTTATAACGATCTTATTATCTGGTGCTTAATGAAGTATTGTTATTATTTTTTAAGATTAGTGTAGATCAATATTTTAAAAGCTGAATCAGAGCACAGACTGAAAAGGCCAATAGATCTCAATTTTTATGGTCCAATTGGTTAGGCCGACAATTAATGATTTAAGTGGTTGAAATGTCTAATTCGATATAATTCTTTAATCATTGTCGTAAATTTTTCGTTTATAGGAGTTTTGGTAGCACTGTCCTTTTTTCTGGGTTCTGATTTATAAGAATTGTCTTAAATTGGATAAAGCTTTGAATATCGACATTATAACAAGGAAAAAAATACTGAAATTAAAGTTTAGACATGAGTATAAAACGAAATTATTATTTAAATGAGTTTTATGAATATTTTATTTATTTTATTTTAAAATATAACCGTTCATTTGATTTATATTTGAACCATTTAAGTGCTACAACACTATTATATTTTAACAATAAAATTAAAATAATATTCTAATATCGATTTTAAAATTAAGAACCTTTAAATTTAAACAGTTTAAATTGATTTTAGACATATTTCTCTTTATCTTATCATATAGCACCATTTTATTTAAAGATTCTGGATAACTGAATATGACATCTGACTGAAGTTTTTCAATTTCTTGCGGTCCACTTTTTGGTTTAGTTAGTGAATTAAATCTTGCAAGAAATAAACTTGTATCACAAAAAGAGGCTTTACTTGTCGTTAAAGACACCTAAAGTGTCTAACCACTCAATCATAAAAGGAATAGGTGATAGAAAAAAGAAAGAAAAAACTCTATTGATTTGATCTATCCCTTTATCCATGAAGTTTTCTTGGATATATATAACTGAAACAAAGCACGCAATCAATGATTTTAATATTTTATTATATAGATCATAGATGATAAATGTTAAATAATATTAATCAATAAACTGATAATTTGAAACTTTTATATTACTTCTGCACAGTAATGCCTCATGTGCTACCATTAGAAAACCTTTTCGATTAAAAGGACAATGAACTTCACATTTATTATTAGCCAGCTAACTTTAATTTTGTTCCTTTTGCACAAAGAAAGGTTTAATTTTCTTTATTATTTTTTTGTCATATAAGTGTGAGGTTGTTTTGTGTTTTGTCCTGAAATAGAGTATCAAATTATGAATTGGGTTAATTCTCTGTTGAATATATCAACAATAATATACCACTGTGTTCTTATACATGGCTAAATATCTAAATTATTGACATTAAATTTGGATTACCATATTTTTATATTATCTAACTTAAATTTATATCTACCATGAATCACACCTATAAATTATTTTTTGTTCACTAGTTTCCTTCTTTTTTAAAAATTGTATAACATGTTACAAGATCAGCATGTCTAAGTTAAATCCAGATGGCATGTGAATGTAAATATGTTGTTTAGTAATGACAGCTTTAATCAGAGCTGCTACTTAATTGAAAGCATTAAGAAAAGTCCACAAGAAAAACATATTCCATAAAATAGTGTTAAAATTAAATGGAGAATCACTATGATGTTGCAAAAAAGAGAGTTAATTACTTAAAAGTCGAATAATAATAATAATTGAGAAGCGTACGATAACAAGTTGCAGCATAAGCGATGGCAATAAATTTTATGATATTAACTTATTATTATAATATAACTTTTTAGGAATTAAGTCCATTTCTTAGGATTTCATAGTAATTTTTTTTAAAATTAAACTTATAAATAATGCCGTATGGATAACACTATCGAATGTTATGTTTAATTAATTTATCAGGTTCAATGGTGAAGATTTCTTAGAGAGAATGAGAGGGAAGAGTATAATGTTTGTGGGAGACTCGCTGAGTTTGAACCAATGGCAATCACTCACTTGCATGCTTCATAAATCTGTTCCTAATTCACAATATACCAATCTCAGGACTGGACTTCTCTCCACCTTCACTTTTCTGGTTAGATCTCTTTCTCTTTTCTTAATTACTCCAATCAAATCGGTTCACAATTGCTTATTAAGGGTCGGATATGGTATGATGTTATAAAAAGTTTTGGACTTTGCATATCGGTTGGGAAAAAACAATAAGTGGAAAGCCTTTTTCTTAACTGTTGTAAAAAGAGCCTTTTGTACCAATTGGTGCTCTTGAAATGTGACAAGCACATCAACTTATCATATTTGGACCATTTAGATTAGATCTATACAATTTTGAATTAAAAATTATGATTGATAATAAAAAGGTAATTTTTTTTGAAAAGTGTTACTTAAAAGGTTATCATTATTTTAGATTTTATACCCATTTAAAATAATTATTTTTAAAAGTAAAAATAAAAGTTTGTATTGTCTAGATTTGATGAGTTGGAGTGCTTCACCAAATGGGCATGTAAGTATACAAAATATAAAATTTATAGAAAGTCGTATCATTTATAAATTCATGGTGATGGGATTTACTTAGACTCAAAGCGGTGTTGGTTTTAACACATACAATTTGTTTTTTTTTAAAAAATACTCTTTTACATTTTGTGAGATAAAATTTATTTCACATACTTATATCATATAATGTAAAATTAATTAAAATAAATTAATTAAAACATCCACTAATGGGCGGGCCCACCATCTAGTTGGTTAATATAAGAGAAAATAATAATAATAATATTGGGCAAAGGGAGTTGAATGTTGATGTTAATTTATATATATATATATATATAAATTAGCGAAGTATTTATTGGTCTTGAGTACCCATATCATAAAAGTATTTGACTTAGTTAACAAGGCACAAAAGCAGAAGAAACATATTAATTCTTCCCCTTAAATACTCGAAACCAAAGGGAGAAAGAGTTTTGAAGAGTCCGCTAATTATTGATTGATTAACGTAACTAACTACCATCATTACTTAATTATTAGAGATTTTTACTATGTCAAGTCATCGCAGAGTCTGATATGAATCATTACCACCACCTCCACCACTAACACACATACTTATATACTACCTCTGATCTGTTACAAATTAAATATTATATTTAATAAGTAATATAGTATTTGTTTTGTATATGATACTATCAGATCAGATTGGAATGTTACTAGCTAGATCCAATCGAGGGTAGTTTCAATCCTACTTGAAAGGAATTTGGGGCTATGATTAATTTATATATAAAATTAAATCCATTTTTGTCTCGGAAATTTTCGCTCATGAGAGTTTAACATTCAAAATTTTTTTTTTGATTTAATATTACTTCAAATGTTTTAAATAGAAATAATATCACCCGAAAGTTTAAGATATAACCAATGTCATCATTAACATTAAAGAATGTTAAGTTTGACAGTTACTTTTAACCAAAATTGCTTATATAGCATCTATGTTTGACCATAAAACAATTATTATCTGAGTTTGTTTAGTTGGGTAAAATTGATCAAATTTTTAAAATTTCAAGATAAAATTGCATATAAAAAAACTTTTGACAAAATACCTTACCTATATGTGTATCTATTTATGTATGTATATGGCGTGGATTTGTAATTTCAATTTTGGTAGGATTGAAATTGGAGTTTAATTTCATGGATGCGTTGGACATGTTTGTGATTGCGATGTCTCATCGGAATTCTCTGTTAGTGACGATAGTCTGGTAGGGCCTATATCTCAAGTAATTATTAACAAGTTAAACATGCAGTTCCCTCAATTTTTCTTTTCGTTCAAAATCCATAATTTGTGATATGTATATAGATGATATTCCATCAATATATATATAATGATGTTGCTCATATGGATAATCAGGTTGGGTCTAAACTTCATAATTAAATTGTGCATTGTTGCCTGGGACTTGATTTTAGTTAGTTGTTGTGATTAACCAATAAATTAAATTGTGCAGGAGTATAATGTGAAGGTTATGATGAGTCGCAATGCATTTCTGGTGGATCTGGTTGACGAAAGTGTTGGTCGAGTGTTGAAACTTGATTCCATTGAATCTGGCAATCAAGAATGGAAAGGGATCGATGTGTTGATATTTGATTCTTGGCATTGGTGGCTTCATACAGGAAGAAAGCAGTCGTAAGTATCTACAAAAACAGTTTTATTAACATGATTAAATAACAATGTCATATTCGAATATTGTTTGGTTCATTTGCGGGCAGTTCTCTAAAGAATGTTTTCTACTTTTATACGAATTTGATTAGTCCAAACTCATTCCACTAGGATCAATGCTTACCATTTACAAAAACCTTTCTTTTTTTTTTTCACTTGAATTGAGTGAAAAGAGTTTGATATCTTTTTCAAATATTGTGTTAAAAAATCATTGAATCGCAGCAAACAATGTTAAAATATGATCTGATGGAATCAGTAGTAGATATCAAATGCCAGATAGTCATGTATAACAAGGAAATGAACTCTTTACGTTTTACTTTTGGTCTTTTTCTCTTTTGGGGTGTGAAGATGGGATTTCATTGAAGAGGGAAATAAAAGGTACAGAGACATGGATCGGTTGGTGGCTTATGAGAAGGCATTGAAAACATGGGCTAACTGGGTTGACACCAACGTTCATCCTTCCAAAACTAAGGTTTTCTTCCAAGGAGTATCTCCCGACCACATGAAGTAAGTAACCATAATTTGTTTAAATACCCATTATATTTAAACATTTAGTTAAATTAGTTATTTGTGACAAATATAAGTTGGTTTAGTTAATTATACCTTTTAATCTTGTTAATTATAACTGCCACTTCATGGAAATTAAACATTTTGCTTTGTGCAATCAATAGGGATACAACATAAAAAATTATAAATTTAATATGTAAAGTGATTGGGATGTTATATATTTAGAATCGAAGTGAGTTACTTTCTTGACTCCTATACCTAGGACATGAGGTGGTATATCTCTAGGGTTTCTACATTTAAGTGAGTAACTAGGGACTTTGGTTTTCAATATATATATATAAGACCAAATCCACATTGAATACTATAATTTATATTTTTTTTGCTTGAGTTAACCTTAATTATTTGTTGCCTATATTAAGAGATTTTTTTAAGGAGTAAAGTTCCAATCCAAATAATTGAAAGATGTATTTTAAGAAAATCAACACACATTTTTTTTATAAATAACTAATTCTATTAATTTCTGCAAATTAATTATGGACTACATGATCTTTCTTGGCCATTAAGTGATGGGCTCAATGATTTTTCAGTTCATTTAGAATTAAGCCGCCTCTGGAATTTTTTAATATATATATATATATACATATATATATGGGCTCAACTTCTTTAGTGTGTAATTCTATGCATACTTCTTACAATCCATCACAAGCAACACTTCACAATTTTTTTAACAAAAAATATAAATTAAAGCCCCTTGATCATGGCCTCATATGGACCGCTTGATTAATTTCATAAATATATATACTGATATTTTTCTCTGTTTTATCTTTTGTAGCTTTACTAGTTTAATACTTTAATTAGATACCTTAAGTTGTTTTTACCAAAAGTTAAAAGAGATATATAAAATAAAAACATTTGTGGGCCCTACTCTTAACGAGATTCACATGATAATGAGGCCAGCTATTAGGATTTACATTGGCCATTGAGTGCTCATGAGTATGGACGGTGTCATCAGATTTGTAATGTCCAAATCTGATTTAAAAATATAGATTTTATTATTTTTTTCTCATTACTTAAACATAATTATTGTAATGAGTACATAATGTAAAATATAGATAATATCTTACTTATTGTTTTTTATTTAAAAAAGGTCGTCTGAAAAAAATATAGACCCTCCAGATCATATATGGACAGTTCAGATCTAATGAGTTTGAGTAAGCAGCCAATGTGGAACCCCCTGTTATGTGTTCATCTATCTTTTCATATAATTACATTATGGTAAATGTTGTGATTGAATTTTAGCGGAAAGGAATGGGGAGAAGCAAGAGCTAAGTCATGTGTGAATGAAGGGAGGCCATTTGAAGGAGGCAAGTATCCAGGAGGAAGCCACCCAGCGGAGTTAGTGGTAGAGAGGGTTCTTAGAGAAATGTCAAACCCTAATCTGGTTTACCTGCTCAACATTACCGCCCTCTCTCAGCTCCGGAAAGACGGCCACCCATCGGTCTACGGCCATGGTGGCCACCGTGACATGGATTGCACTCACTGGTGCTTACCCGGTGTTCCCGATACTTGGAATCAACTCTTGTATGCTGCCCTTATCTTCCAAGATTATCATTAATTAATTTTTCATTTCTATATATATATATATATATATGAAAAGATAATTGTTATATGCACACATATATACTTTTGAATGTCGTTTCCTCCTTTCCTTTAGATTTTATATTATATTGAATTGGTGCTTGAAAGACTTGAAAATTTAATTCTGAACGTGAAGTAGCTCAATTTTAAATCCCCCCCCCCCAAAAAACAAATTTAATGTCCACATCTGTTTCTTTTTTTTTTAATTTACATAAATTAATACTTTTTAAAGAAAAAAATTCAATCGAAACAAAATGTACGTTGAGATTATTAAATTGTGTGTTTTTTTATCTTTTGAGCCCTAAAAATGAAACTTAAATATTGCAAAAAAAAAAGCTTCAATTTGACTTACTTATTTTCGTAATTGTTTCTAAATTTTTATAGTTAATCGACATATACGCCATTGACATAAATAGAAATTGCGGAAATTCGTGGGTAAGCTTTTTTCCCATTGATCGAAATACGAACAGCTAACAAGACTATATTTATATATATAACAATTATTTCGCTATGGAACTCAGAATAATTCATAATTCTCTTTTATTTATTGCAAATGAGAACACCTCATATGAACATAATACAGCATAGATCGAAACCCTCCATGGTTAAAACTCAAAACAAGTCTAATAAAACCCAGAAACAACCCAAAGAAAACAAACCAGGATTTTTTGTGTTTTTCTTTTCAAAGTTTTTCCTGTCACAAACATGCAATAATCATCATCCCAAGGAACACTACACTTTTGGCTGAACCAGAGAAGGAGGAGCATTATGAAGAGCCTCATCGCAATATCCTTCTAAGATATCACCTTCTTCATTCGTAAACCCTAGAGAGCCCATAATGTTAGGCCAAAAATCCTGCCCTAACACCTTCTTAATGGCTTGGCAACATCCATGCCCTAAGTAGGTCTCGCCACTGAGGAAGAACGTTATGACCTCCCCACTACAAGCTTGCAGCTCAAACAGCGAGTCCCAACACGTCGAGGCATCGGCCTGGAGCTTCAGCCGTGCGGCAAGACTGCTAGTCGGCCCGAAGGAGGCCACTGGCGAACTCGACAGTGTGATTCGGGCCTCGGCAGCGGTTGCCGTCATGATAAGAGCAATGAGGATTATGAAGAGGCTGTAGGTGGAAGAAGCCATTGGAGAGAAAGAAGTTTCTTACTGTGGATGGTTTTGCGACACTGGCTAGGTTTCAGGGTTTATACATATAGAGGGACTACAGTGAGTATAATTAATTTACAGTTACATGAGGTAGAAGAAGAAGGGGCTCCTCATTATTGTGATAATTAAGTAAGAATGTTAAAAGCCACATCATGCATTAGCTGTTTAAATTATTATATATATATCCAATATAATTACTGTAATAAATTGTTTTTTTGAAACAATTACTGTAATAAATTGTTGCTTTAGGGACACTGAAATTAATATAAACAACAACGTAATTATTTTAATAAATATATTATATTACATCATGGATCGCAACCTAGCACATATTTTCTCACTTTATGTATGAATAATGAAATAAAAATATAAATAAAGTGAAAGATTCAATCATTCAAGATTCAACGCAAGATTAATGCATGAGCATAAACGTATGTGTCGGTTTATATGCCGTTGCAGGTAAATAAAACGAATATGGGAAGCTAAGACAGAAAATAAATGTTTTTCAAGAACGACAAAAATTCTGACCATTTTTTTGGGTAAAAATTCTGATTATTTTGTACCAACTATATTAAAATGTTTTGGAGACAATTAATAACAATAATAATTATTATTATTATTTAATTCTTGAAGTTTGTAACTCAATTTTTAGACTTTAACCTGTTGCACAAAGAGTTATTAAATCGGATAAACACAAATTCCATGTAAAATCTAAGAGAAAAGGAGAGAATGACATTTAGAAATATATATATATATATATATATATGTAACAATTTTCCTTATGAAGCAAAGGAAAAAAAATTAATTTGGACAACGAACCTGCCTCTATGAGAAAGCACGTTTAAGAAATAAAAAACGCTTGTTTAAAAATCACTTTAGATAAAAACACCTTTCGAAAACGCATTTTGAAAAAAACATTTACTTGCAGGTAGCAAATCAACCATGGTCTCTTTTATAGTTCTATGAGTTACTTTAGTAGCTTATGTCTTATGGTCACAATGGAAACCACGTTTTCAAAAAGCACCTTCTTAAAAAAAAAGCATGTTTTCTAAAAGTGTCTATAATGAGATAAAGCTCAAATAAATAAATGGTCTTCTCTCCTGTCACACGTCTACCCGTTTCCGTAAATATAGAGAGTGGATGTTAGATCTTTGCATTTGGTTGTCTACTCAAACATTTGGAGGGTGCGAAAGGCAGGTTCGGCCTGTTGGGAAGCTTGCACGTGTCTCATCAACATTTTCTCATTGATCTTTTTGTTGGAGCACTTTTGTATGTGAGCCCATAAACTGTAGGTCTGATCCAAAGTCATTTTTAGGCGTATAATAACTAAATTTTCAAGGTGAAGTTGCTCGATTTTAATTATTTTTCTCCTTGAATTTATTCAACAACGTATTCAAATTTTTTCTGATCAAATTAGTCCTTGAAAGAGTTGTGCATTAGTTAATGTCTTGAAGAATAATCTCATCTCAACGGGAACAAAATAAAATGTCAAGAATATTAAATCGTGAGATTTTATTGAGCTTTAAAATAAACATAATGTCTTGAAGAATAATCTCATCTCAAGCGGAACAAAATAAAATGTCAAGAATATAAATACAAATTAATGCTTCAATTTGATTTTCTTATTTTTGTATAAAGCAACGAACGAATGAATCTGAACAGCCCAACCAGGAAAGAAAAGCACATTTTGGAAAAGCACTTTTCAGAAAAAGCAAGAAGGTTGCAGCTAGTACCCTGTAAGTCTCCATTGGTTGCAGCTAGTACCCTGTAAGTCTCCATTGGCATTTTGCGTTGCCACTTGTGTCGGTGATGGCTATAGCGTAAATAAGGGGTGAGTAAAAATCTGGGAGTCTGATTTAATCTTAGTCCAATCTAAACAATAATATAATGAAATTGGATTGTACTGAACATGGTTGATTAATTGGGTTATAACATATTAAGGATAAACACCCAAACCAATTTATATTTAAATTTTCAGGAGTGTAATTTTAGGTTTTATATGTTATTTTTTATTATTATATTAAAATTTTACCTTTTATAACGTGAGAAAAACAAAAAAATTTAGAGTTCCCGGACCGGTCTAGGAAACCCAACCAGTCCAGCTCGAGTTCAAGCTAATGCTAGATTGAATCAGACTTTGAATTGAATGATAACCTGCTCTGGTTTATGCATACTCATAACGCAAATACACGTTAAAAAAAACTTTTCTGCAAACCATTTTCTTAAGCATTACGTTACAGTAAATTGTGTGAGACTTTTGTATTTTGAGAGCTAAAAATAAAACATTTTTATAATGCAAATAAATAAATATTTCAATAATAATATTTTTTAACCTTATAAAAAAAATTACCTGACACCTACGCTGAGTTCGTCGGTGATATTAAACTTACCCTTTCACGCGTTGACGTATGTTCAAGGAAGTTTCGAAGGGGAGGCCGTTAATGCTTAATATGGTCAAGTCGTGCGTGGGGTCAAACTTTTCATTTCTCGCGTTGACGCTCACTCGTCAGTTGTCACAACTCTGAGTGTTTGTTTGGTAACGTTTGGCTTATAGCCACAAGCCATAAGTACGTTCAGTAGTGTTTTTCCGTAAAATGAGACAATCTCCTCCATATATTTACCTCGACTTGTGTGAATAAGCCCATAAGTACTTCTCCACCGCTTTACCAAATTCACAATAATGTGGGGAATTTTTTTTAAAAAAGTTTAAATTCCTAAAAATATTTATTAAAAACAAGAAAAAACCTACTTTTCTTTTTATTAACTTTAAGTATCGAATTGTACTTTATTATTTAATTTGAAATTATTTTATAAGTTCAAAGGCTAAAATGCTTGCTGACTCAAAACAACGGTTATGAGTTTATAATAGTCGAGACAAATTTTAAACATCTAAACATATATGAACTAAAAAGATAAAAATAGATTAGGAGTAAATTAAAAATAAAAAATCTAGATAAAAATAGTTGCTGATTTATTATGTTTTATTTTAAATGGTTGAATTATGGGAGAAAATATTAATTTTTCATAAATAAGATTAATTATCTATATCTTTTATGACTATCACAACTACAATAAGAAAATCAAATTTTGCTAATATCCTAATGAAATTACGAA
>JANTPZ010115125.1:0-19029 GCA_025593235.1 Vachellia pachyceras
TGTGAAAACAAAGAAAATCGCAATATCTGAGTCTTTGTTCGCTTCACGGATGCATGAACAGAATATACTAAATTATTAAAACCCAGAAAATCCCCCCCTCTCTCTCGTGAAGGTTTGTGTCATTGTGCGTGCGCCTGCTTGTGTGTGTGAGAGAGAGAGAGGGTGGATGTGAAGTGTGAAGGGGCATTTCATAGAAGGTACAGCAGCACGTGAAAACAAAAGGAAAGTCTAACAGAGAGGGGAGGAGTCAAGGCGAGTCAACAGGGAAGGGAGAAGATTGAAAATTGGCGATCCCAGACAATAATCAACTTCAAACTACGTACCGACCACTCGCCATTATACGAATCCACCCACCAGTTTCCCACTCAATTACTTTAATTTGCATCTGGAGGCCTGGGACTTCAAAGAAATACTGGAACCTTTTGAAACTCGCTAGTCTATTAAATACAAGAGACGTTATTATTTAAAGGAGCAAGCTTAGCTAGCCTCAGTATTAACGGTGCCGGGAAAAAATAAGGCAGACAAATATCATAATCCATATTCTCCAAGGGGAGAAAAGTTGAACTCTCATGAGATGTGTGTGAAAATTAAAATACCTGGATTTCCTGGTAGGTTTCTCTTCTTCTTAGGAGGTGGAGGTGTGTTGGAGCCATTGCTATTGGTTGTCGTCGTCGTTGAAGTGAGAGAATTTGAACTATGAAACTGACCGAGTACCTCCGATATTGGTCGTTTGTCGGCGGCACCTTCTCCGGGGTTCTCTGTCGAGAAGCTTCCACTGTCGCCACTTGTGTTGTTCGACATTGAATTGAAGGCAGGCGAAGCCAAGGGATGGCGAATCTAATTATCTATGAATTGAAATTGCTTTTCCCTCGTTCTCTCTCCTTCCCGGCTAACAGTAAGTTGTTTTTTCCCGTTTTCTTTTTCACTCTAAGGGAAGGTTTTCATCAGAGAATCTCTGGGGAAGAAGGTGGTGATGGTGAGGTTGAAGCAGAGAGGATGGGATATGAGTAACGAGAGGAAGACAAAAACCAGGAAACTCTCCTCCATTTATGGTGTGGGGGAGACCAGAGCAGCCACTGGCAGAAGAATACAAGAAACCAGGCTCTGGATTTAATATATATATATTTATATTCTATTTCTTGGAGCCACTGTTGCTTCTTCCTATATTAATGCCCCTGGCCTTCTAGGATATTAAAGGCTTGTACATCTATTACCCTCCTCTCTAATGGCCATTTATAGTCCACTCATTATGGCATTAAACACCAATCAAAATGCCAATTTACAGTCCTTAATTGTTTATTGAAAAATGTTCGGAAGAAGTTCAAAACAATGGAGTGATCGCCTATCTTACTTCGCCGAAATTGTGCTTGTTTGAGAATTTCGTTTCCCAACGGTACACATAAAGCGAGATGAAACCATATTGAAATATGTAAAAACCATCTTGAAATTTATAAAAATCATCTTAAAATCAGCAAAACCATCTAAAAATCCGTAAACTCTTTTCTCCCGTTCCTAAACACACGCATTGTGTACAGCGCTGAGTATTAAAAAAAACTCAAGTGTAATTTTCTGTTCACACACTCTTCCCTTGAAATTATAAGACATTTTTTGTGAAACAATACATTTTAAAATATGAGACATTTTTCAGTTTCAGGTTGCAGTTAATGATTGTCTAAAAAATATGCTTGTTCAGTATTATTATTTAAAAATGAGATTAAGTATAAAATATGAGTATTCTTAATTAAATAACGCTAACTGAGTTATTGGAGCCTAATTTAGTTAGAAGTTCTTTTTAATTTAGAAAATACGTTTAATTACTAAGAAAGGAGCAATTCGTTGCTATTGCTTGTACCATGAGAAGGGCAGTAAGGGTATTCCCCATTCCAAGGGTCTGTTTTTGAGAGTTTAATTTATCAGCTGGGACATTGGTAGCAGAAGAGAGAGATTGGATGATATTTCAAAGGGGAAAATCCCGTTCCATGTTTGCCACCGTTTGTTGTCAAAATCACAGCACTGCCACTTCCGTCAGCCGCCTCGAGCAGGTAATTACTAAACTAGCCTCGAGCATGATAGGTGAGGAGGCTCAGATCCAAATCCTTCTCGAAAATGGTTCAATGATAACGAATGGATTCCCCGAACCCGATAGATAATTACAAAAATTCTTCTGTTCACGTGCGGCGACTCAGCTGAGGGGCAATTTTGATATGACATATTCAATGCAGGGCTCTTTCGTCATTTTCGCATAACTGCGGGCATAATCATATAATAATGAGCAAATAGCAATGCCGTGTCGTAAGCGGTCTCATCCGAGTTCTAACGTGTTTCTTTTCCCCCCCCCACCCATTTAAAATTGGGGGAATTTAACCTTATCATGTTAATTATACAACTATATTTCACTAATTTTAATGTTGTTAAAGTTTACTTGCATACCGTGTAATTTTAGTTGCATGTAGTGGTAAATCAATTATATATTATGGAAACTCACTTATATGTACAATATTAATTATTTTACATTTTTGTAAAGGCTAAATAGTATACCATCAGAATGTCAGCTGTATACAGTAGAATTTCCTGTTCTAAAATTAATTTGAGCAATGGGGGATTCATCCCAAATTCTTCCTTTAAAATTGGCTAAGATTGAAATAAAAATAAGATAATATTATTGTTATTGATAGACCTGAACCAAGGGCAGTCCTACACTTATTTTACCAGGTGCAGTCGCACCCCATAACTTCCAGAAAATTAGTATTATATGATTTATTTTGCATCCACTCGTTTTTTAATTTTCAACCCACTGAATCTGTATTTAAATTCTTCTCAAAATATATTAAAAGTAAATCTCACTTATCTTCTCATAAAATAGTTTGTACCCCTGGTCAGAATCCCGAGTCTGTCACTTGTCCGAACCATGCATAGAAATATAAAAATAAATGAAGGTTATAGCCTGCCGTTTCAGGTGGCGTTATTTTAGTTTTGAAGATTGTAGGCCAGGGATTTCGATCGGATTACTTACGGAAGTTGGGGCAATTTTATATAATTAAACCTATTGTATTTATAATAAAATATATTATTTATAATCTCTGAATCGTATGCCTGTGTTGATGTTGATTTGATGATTAAATGTGGGTCATGCATGTCAATTCACATTCATTATTCAACGTATATGCAATAATAATAGACTAATGAGTACTTCAATTATGAAGGTAAGCACGCATTATTTAATAGTATATTCTATGTCAATTTAGTGATGAAATATAAACTAAGATACAATATACAGTCATTAAGTGGTGAACAGATACGATCAAAAGAGTTAATTTTTATTAAATTTTTGTATAGTTCAACTATAAAATTATCGGTCATTCTATATTAATAACATCCTCAGTCTAAATTTAATTCCCTTTTCCCAATATTAACAACCACTTCTGCTTAGATAATGAATTGCTCGATCCACTGAGCAAATAACATAATTGGCTCTGTTTGCTATAGCTTTACAAAATTAAGTTTACACAAATTAAAATAAAACTTCTTGCATATACATCATATATCGTAAAATCATGTTGAAAAAACAGCTTCCACCCCTGATTTAGGGTTTGTTTGGAAGCTATTTTGAAATAGTTATTACATATTTCGAAACAAAATATAGGTTTTAGATAATATATTTTGAAAAATAGCTTTTACAGATTCTGAAGCAAAACCTATATTTTGAAAAGTGATTCATGTTTAGAAAGGTATTAGCTTTTACGGATTTCAAGACAGAAGGTAGGTAGGAAAAAGGAAAGAAAAAGAATGAAAAGTAAGAAAGAAAAATTAGGAAAGAGAAAGAAGGATAAAAATAGAAAAAATGAAAGAGAAATGAGAAAAAAGTATGAAATAGAAAACCTAGATTTCAAAACTTATATTTCTTTTTTTTTAGCAAACAAAACTTAAATTTCAAACTGGGATTTTGTAACTAAAATAATTTTTCTGAAAATTTTTTGTACTTAAACAAAACCTAAATTTTTGATCAAAAACTAAGTTTTATAACAAAATCTACATTCCGGACTCCGAAGAAGCCTTGCTCCAATACGTACCTTTTCGCAGGCAGGCGACCTGGAGGGAAGCTATTTATTCACCTAGAGAATATTATTCCATTTTAAATTATTACAAAAATTCATCGGCTTCACCGGTCAAGAAGAAAAAAATAATTTATTCGTTCATTGCAACTAAACCGAAACGTACTGTTTAATAACTTAACATTAATTAAAACCGTTCAGGACATGATGGTATATATCATTTAACTTATCCAAAGTGCTCAGGTAATCAGATCACTATAATCCTGCAGGAAATTAAATAAACCAGATAAAGTGTCCGTTTGGAAAAGCGGTGGAGAAGTGCTTTTACCATTTACGAGGTAAATGTGTGAAGGAGATTATCTCATTTTACGGAAAAACACTGTTGAACGTGTTTTTGGGGTGTTCAATCGCTTTGCCAAACACCCCCAAAATTATAATTAAGGTCTTTCAATAGGCAGGGGGGATAAGCAGAATTTTGAACTGAATGGGCTTTACGTTCGGTAAAGTTAATTCAGTTCATTACCAGATACAACCAGACATATATAATACTCAGTTTTTTATTATCTAAATGTACGTTCAACAGTGTTTTTCCGTAAAATGAGATTATTTTTTTTACATCTCAGTTTACATAAAAGTACTTCTCTGCTATATTCGTAGACGAACCTACATGTATAGACACTAGCGGGAATATTCAAAATATTCTCCAAGGAAAAAAAAATAAATTGAAGAAAGAGTGCTGTTTCGTTCAACGTACGTACCTCGTTCGTGTTCGTTACGTTCCTTTTTGGTACTCTGCGTGTTGGTATCGACGACTGACGAATTGTTGAACGCGCACGCATCCAATGGTTTAAAATATAAGATAAAATTAAGAAGAAGAAGAAGAAGAAGAAGAAGAAGAAGAAGAAGAAGATGCTAAAAAAATAACACAGTATTTTAAGGAATTATTAAACGACCATAGATAGTCATAACATATGGAATATCATATAATTTATTATTGCATGGTATATTAAGTTTGTTTATCTTCACCGGAACCCAACACGACGTCAGGGAAGTCCAATGGTTTAATGATTCAAACTGAAAGATACCCTTCCATAATGCATATGGGTCCTGCATTACATAGAAAATGAATCCACAGACTGTACTTAATGTTGATGGACTCGTGTTTATACACACACATATATCCATGCGACTTCCGATGATATACGATGGAGTACTTTACATACGCATCCTCGTACGTATAAATTATATTGTATATCAAGGCAATCTCATTTGAGATACTACCATACCATGGATACATTTTTTAATAAGATTTAAATCTTAATTCGTGATATTGTTAGATCTAGCAGAGCCACTAAGCCGTTGGTTATATGAATTTAATTGCAACTGTATATTAAAATCTTTCTATACGATGCCTGCCAACAGGGGCGGATCTATGTTCTATCTACTTCAGTTGCACTCCTGACATCCAAAAAATTAGATATATATTAATACTATGTGATTTATTTTGCACACACCCATTTACTAATTTTGAATCAACTAAATTTTTACTCAAATTCTTCTTAAAACATATTAAGAGCATGTGTCACTTAACTTTAATCAACTTATTTTGAACCCCTGAGTCAGAATTCTAAGTCCGTAAATGTCTGCCACCACCGGCTGGCCACTAGCTATTGGCGGTGGTGACAATTGAGAAAGTGATGAGTACTACTCCTCGCTGGTTATTAATCCTTCCTTTGTTGCCAGAGCTGGTAGTTAATCTTAAATCTTAGATTCTGACTGCAAATGCACGATGATTAATTAATACATGTGCAGGTGTGTTGATTTCAAAAAGAAAATATGAATGAGACGCTAATGAATTAACATTGGTTTCTTAACTTTAAAGCATGGTCTTAACAACCATGATTACTCCTTTTTGGTTCACATGCAGCTATCAAATGATGATGACCATATAGTACGACTGAAAGGTCTTGGGCACTATTCCCATCCGGCATTTTGACGGCTCATCTTCATGCACCTGGAAGAACCGACGGCTTCCGCTCAATGATGATATCTTCGCTTACTATTATTGATCTGAACTTATGATTTAAACATGGGACATGGACGGTGGATCGTGTGAAATAGTATTATCTCTATCAATCAAATGAAAAGGCGAGGGATATTTTTTTCCACCAAGTCATCGATTAATCGAGACGATGCGAGTTGACAAAGTATAATTTAATGGGTCCCTATTTATTTCTCTTAAATCAAACTTCTCCCGTTGATAGTATCGACAACCTATGGCCCCCACACTTCTTGGACTTCGACGGCCACGAAATGTTTTTAAAATGCAATGTCGTCTCCACTTAATCTGCTTCGTTATCAGCCTGTAGCCGACACTATTGTCGTGTTCACACAATGTATATATACACACACATACTCGATATGGCTTTCAAAATAAACAAGTCTGCCACATCTTTACCACGTCTGCTACATGACAATCTTCATATAACCTGAGTTAAAGCAAGAGAAAATATACATACAGGCCAATTGGGAAGGAGACAGTGATGGAATGTGAGAAATGGCTAAGCCCTGTACATAGCGAAAAGTACTCCCTCCCTCTGAATATCATATATATATCTACAGAGAGAGGCTGATAAACGAGCAACAAGGGCATATTTGCAGTGTGGTTGCGACTTGCGAGCATGTTTTGTCATTATTTTGGAATGATTACTTTGTTATGATCGATGACTATTAATTGACGTATGGTAAAGAAGCAGACATGGAGTCCAACTTGGTGCAAATGATACCCAATTGAAAAACGACCAAAAGGAAACTTCTTATTCACTGAGTTCAGGGAATGATACAAAAAAGAGGACCCATTTTGTACTCCCATGCATACCATACATAATCCACACCCTTTCTTGTTTTGTTCCTTGTACTCTCTCTCTCTCCCTGCCCTTGCAGGAGCTTGCGTCTTTCCTAAGCCCCAGTACATGTAGCCTGTTTTCTTTCTCTTGTCTGGTAATAATAAAATTTTGATTGGCAAAATGGTTAGCCAATTTCTACAATATTGTCCTCTTATCCGCTTAAATTAAGCACATCCCCCCTTTTCTCTCTTGGTAGAATATAAGGACCAAACAACTATTTTATGAACATTAAGAAAGCTAGTTAAGTTGCTTAATTATTTCTGATAAATGCGAGTTGATTTTTCTCTAAAATATTATACTATAATTAATCATCTTTTAATGCAAGCCTTATCTCACCATGGCTAATCAATATCAATATCTAATTCTATGGGATAAATTATAGATCTAAGAGGCAAAGTGAAATGAGACATTACATTCAGAGAATCACGGTGAATCATTTGTCCAGTCCTTGTACTCAAGATCGAAGGTATGTAGTAATTACACTGCTTATCAATACTTTGTAGGTCGGTCACCATCAAGGATGTGTGTCGAGGAGATGCTGTAAATTAAACCATGCAGAGGCATTCTTAAACAATCAAATCGAATAATTTATAACTGTATGCTCGTATATAATAATGATGCCAGTTAGGGTCTGTTTTTAAATGAATTTTCTGATTTTCCATACTTACGTGATTTTTTTATAGAAAAAAGTTAAGGTAAGTGTAGTTCCAAACTCAGGCAGTATTCACGGTACTCCCACCAATAAGGTGGCTACATTAAAAATGAGATTTGAACTCAAACTTATAAAAGACCATGAGTTAATTTTTTAGGTACAGAACCAAATTTTTGATTACTAAACGATTTAAAAACTTAAAAAGGGGGAGATCGTGGGAGACATGGTGTTAGGGGGCGAAAGATCCTGTATCAATCATTCTAAGGAAAAGGTAAGAGTGATGGGGATTTTAATAAACCGAGGAAGCAGTAGGAAGCTGCATAAGTGGGGCCTTCGTCTCATTTTGTGTGGTAGACATAGTGGCAAACTGGCCTTTTCTCTTTTGAGCATATATGGACGGCAACTTTATTCATATGTAAAGCCGCTACTATATTGCACTACCGTCTCTCTCTCATCTACCACTTGCCTTGTAGCCAATGTTCACTGCTGATTGCATTCTTTACCTGTTAAATTTTAACATGCTTAGTCTAGGAATTGCTCATAAGCATGCATGCGTTAGGTAGGTCACCAACTTTACTTCTCCCATTATTTCCCCCCTTAATTAACTAACAGACGAGTTCATTTTACCAATGGGAGAAAATAAAAAAAAAGAAGAAAAGGATGATACCAAAAAGAAGAGCTTGCATTATGGAGCTTAAGAAAGGAAAAGGTACATGGCATCATTCGCAAAGGAATGGCTTACAGCCTTTTCTTCACTATTTCCCCCTTTCACCTTTGATAAATAATCCACTACATCAGACACTTTATATATATACCACTGTTAGTCCGTATGTGTGTGTGTGTACACGCACGAGTGACTATGTCCTGCTGGTGTGAAATGGGCGATAGTCTATCATGTACGTAGGGGTAGTGATGATATAAAATTACAGAAAACAGAAATGCGTGTGTTCATTTTAAGACTACTTTTCACGTTTCATCAGCATCCATTTCTTGAATGATTCATAAATATCAAATATTGTTGCGTGTGTAAATATTAAAGCACGGTTTTAATTCATTTGATGGGGGTATCAGTGCAGATATCACGTAAGAATTTTTATTAGCCAAGACTTAAATGGTAACAATTCACAATTCATCCTTTATCACAACTTTTTGATAACCAAGTTCATTCTTTAAAAACCCCGTAGTAGTTGTTCTGATCTGATTTGGAGGGATTGATGAGCAGAGCAATGTAACGTGGTTGGAAGCTGGTGATATAAGAACCAGCAGCCTCATGAAGCTTTAGCTCTCGATCCCTCATCATCACTTGAAAAAGTGGCCATCACTTTACATCGAAGCTTCCCCCCCCCCCACTTTTTCCAGTTTTTTATGCATAGTTTCGTTACTGTTCCTTTAAAGTTTTCGGGTATATCATGTTCTGGTCTTTTCTGACTAAAATGACATGGTTAGATCCTCATAGGGATTTTGGGTTCTTTTTTTGTTGGGTTTGGTAAATAATGATAAAAAGAATCCCCCAATACGCCATGGACCAGCAATCTTGATATACAATCATGGTTAAGGCTGAAGCCTCTTGCTCTCTCCCTTCCCTTTTTGTCCCTTCCCATCTCAATAAAGCTCTTATTTTACTGTGCCGTCCTTGCTTGATGCTCTAATTTAACTGAATGGAGTGAATAAATCAGTAAAGGAGATATACTTTTTAGTCTTTAGACACGCCCCTAGATTCTCTTGTCTCCTACCCATATAGAATGAATCGTTTGGGACCATACATCCATCACTCACTTCAAAAGTTTACATCCTCTTTATATCATTCATCATTTATACTTACAATTATTGCTCCCTTATCTGGCACTGTCACTTGCTATCTTTTCCATGTAACCATCCCCTCTTATTCGACTCTTCGTTCGTAAAGCACTCTCACAGTTCATCGGTGTATGTGATGTCTTAAAGCTGTAAAATCATCGGACTTGTGAACGTGGCGAGCATTCTCTGTGCCGGTTGAAAATCCGTTGAAAAAATGCTTTTACGCAAGTAGAGGTAAATACGTTAGAGGAATTTTGTCTCAGAGGTTATGTACAATATGAAAAAAGGAGAAAAGAACTTTAACAAACACCCCTTTTTTCCCGCTGTCCTCTTGCTTGCTTGCTTACAACCATTGTTTCTTAAAACATGTATAAAAATAATGTTACGGCTAAGCACTATCCTCTTGTAAGCTCAATATATTTATTTGAATTGAATATTTTAAGGAATCTTACGGAGTAAAGATAAATATGCGAAAAGAATTTTATCCTACAGAATAAGTAATTTTAACTAAGAAGATACTCTTAAACACCCTTTCTGTCCTTTATGATATAAAAAACTGTAAGGAAAGAAAGAGGCTTACAGAGAGTGGGATGTGAATTATGAATAACATCATCCTTCATCGTCATGCAAAGTGCACATCTCGCAAATATGTTGGAATCATGTTTACGTAAATTGAGATTAAATTCTTTTCGCAAACTTACCTCGATTTGTGTGAAATTAATCCAACATATTCCCAAACACATTCTAAACTCAAATTGTAAAACAGCAAGATATAAAACGAAAATTCAAAACCTGACGTATTAAGACTTAAAAATGAAAATTTGAATCTTATCAAGAAATGGGGGAGAGAGGAGGGAGCCGAAAGAGACATTGAAAAGGCACCCGTGATGGTCAGTGAGTGCAGGACATGGGCCCCGGAGGAAATTGCCTGGCGGAGCCCACCGTGCAAGAGAGCGGGAAGATGAGATATCGCTTTTTGCTTCATCTCAAAATCTGCCCCACCCTTTGAACTTCGCTGTTTCAAGCGATAATTGGTCGAGTACCCAGAATTATTCGATCAAAAAAAAAAAAAAGTGCCCAGAAATTTAAAAAAGTGATGAAAATTTTCTTTATGTTAATGATCAGGTCTACGATTTTGATTTCCGCAAGCCCTTTATGTTGTTTCATGGGCATCAAATTCAAACTTCCTATTATGACGATTTTTAAAACAAATTGCCTGTACGTGCTCACTTCTTTATTTGACTCCCTTTCACTTTCTCCTGTATTCCACCTCACACTTACTTTCAAACACGCTGATTTAATTCCCGTTCATACCAAACAAAGTGGTTTTCTCACAAACAGGAATGTCACTTTTCAAAATAATCATACCATACGCTACGTAATATAAGAAAAGGGTAATCGGAATAAATAAATACAATATAAAAACTAGTAATACCAGAGGAAGGAAGGTGCGGCTAGGCTCATAGCTACTGGGGTTGAAAGGAAGGCCCATGTGCTGTCAAGAACATACTGTCTCGAATGATGAGAATTTGACCCAAAATTCATAAAGGATTCAGTCCATTCTTCTGGTAAAGTATTTTGGCCCATTCATCTTTGTGGCAGTTTCTTTAGAGCCATGCGGATTAGGGCTTAATCCCGTTCAAATATGAATTAGTCACAAATATTGCAAGGCAATGCTTCCCAAAACAAAGAAAAGCGGGCTAGGATCACAAAGGATTTGATTGAAGCCCGGACATGGTTTAGCCACACTCATGCATAAAAAACTTTCTGTGACTATAGATTTGAGTCTATTAGAAGGAATTAATCATTATTGCACTTGGTTAAGATTACTGCCGGATTTATACAGCGCCGTTTCTAATTATTGTCCAAGGCCCTAAGACGACGAAGTCCAGACAAGACAATATTAAGAAGCTGATCTTTATCATCCTCAAGGTGACACGTTATAAAGATGTGAGAACACAAAAAAATACCATTGACAAATTGATGTCTTGTCAGCATTCTCCTGGGTAGGCAAAATTCTGTACAACATGTAAAGATCACTCAGGTATAACCAAGAGTTAACTAACGCGGTCACAGGCACCTTCAAAATATACAGTATTAAATGGATAATTCTAATGTAGAGCCTTGTTAATATCCTGGTTGACATCATTATCTCCATCCAAGTGTTTCTCCTTTTGCATTGAACCCGCAGAAGAACCACCAGTTGAACTATGGCGATGCATTGTTGTTTTGACTCTCGTACGTGCCCTCCGGCATGGACTGAACGGGGCTTTTGGTGTCTGCACTTCTTTCTTTTTCTGTTTCTTCTGCACATACAATAGCTCATTCTCCATAGATTCCAATGCTCTTACTGTCAACGGTCGATTTCTTGTGCTCTGCCTCCTGGGGTTTACATTGGTCTTCTGCTCCACAGAACCACCATCCCCAGAGATTCCTACAAGCTTTGGAACTTGCTTCTGTCCATCAGATTCAAAACTTGCATCATCTGGCTTCAGGCACTTCTCATCTTCCTCCATCATTTCACCATTTTCAGGCTTAGGTGGAAGCTGGTGTAAGTTCGAGTTGATTGGTGGTTGTGATTCACAGCTTTCAACTTTACTGCAAGACATGCCCGTGCTAAGGCAGTCTTTGTTGAGAATGCTTCCTTTGTTGTCCTCTTCCATAACTTCAACAGAAAAAGCGATTAAGCATGCGGTTTTTTGGCTGTCTTCTGGAAAGCTTGATGGCTGACTAGGTGCTGGTTTTTCAGATTTTGAGTCTTCTAAGGAAATCTCAAGGGCACGGCTTGTCTCGGCCTTAGCACATGCACTCAAACTCCTACGTTTGATGGGAGGATCTGCATGAGATGAATGGCCAGATCTTGCTTTTCGACTGAGCTGCTTTGCGGTCCTCTTAAGTTGCTTATCATCAGACATGCCTGTCTTTTGACTTTGATGTCTTTCCACAATTTTGGGTGCATTATTATTAATACTATCATACACACCTTTTATGTCGATAGATTCACCATCGGATGTGTCCCTATGGCAATTAACACTACTGCTATTCTTTTTGTCATCTAATGGCGTAATAGTCTCCTTTTCACCGTGAGAATAATCAGACAAGCTCCCATCAACTTCTCTTGAAAGAGCAGCCATCTTCTTAGAAGCATCTTTCAACTCAACTGGTAGGCATCTCAGTTCTCTAGATAACTTCCCACAGTGAACCAAACCGGTATCAACTACTGTGAACTTTGTTAACTTTTGGCTTAAGCTATCAAACATTCCTTCCCTGCGGTTTGCTTCACAAGAATGTTTGCCCCCCTTATCAGCCTTAGGAGCAGATATCACCTCAATTTCATCCCCTCCATTGCCAGATGAGTCACTTTCTTTTTCCCTCACCTGATTAGTTTGTTGGGAGGTTATTTTGAATCCGGGAGGTAAAGGTCTCAGTTCCCTCAAATCAGATGACTTTCCTCCATGCTTCAAACTGGTATCAACAACTGTGAACTTCATATGATCCGTTTTGAAGGAAGAAACTCGGGGTTTGAGGTAAAAATGGCGATGACAATCAGATTGATCATCTTTATTTGATGCCCTTTCCGATATCCATCCATCTTCTTCATCGCAGCTTCTGACTTTACCATCTTTAAATTCAAGCTCAAGAAGATTTGGTTCAGATACGACTTTGCTCAATACATCACTGACAGAATCAAAGTAATGATCACCTTTCACAAGTTTTCTCCTTGAGAATTTTTTAACACCAGGGATAAGAAAAACCAGATAATCTCTGGAGCTTACAAAGCCTGGATTGCTGTTGGGTTGCTCAGAGTGCCAACCTCTGGCCAATAAGCGGGGCCAAACAGCTTCCCAGAAGAGATCATTACTTTTGGCTTTGCTTAGTCGAACTCCTCCAGTCAAATATTTTATTATATCATAGGGTTCAAGGGAAGACCAGGCTTTGCCAGTTGGTGCACAGGGATGAATTGAAAACGATGGGTTGCTCTTATGAGGTTCAGCAGCAAAGCTTGTAAGGTCTTCTTTATCCTTACCAATACCAATTGCCTCCACAAGAGTGCTGAGTCCAACAGTAGACTTCAAAGAAAAGATGTATTCTTTGGTTGAAGCTCCGCCCTCAGCATATGACTTAGAAACCTAATAAGAGAAGAAAACGTTAATTGAAGGACCAAAAAAGGAATATCAGCTGAAAGAAAGGAGCTTTAGTCACAAAGATCCTAATAATCATTCTTCCACACTAAAATGATTTTATTCTGTATTGCCTAATAATCATTGCTGCTAAGGTACAAAGTATGCAAAGTTGAAGAAATAGTGTGCCTGGTAAAGTTTGTTTAAGCATTCATTTTTCAAGTTTAACAATAGGATTACAGGAATAGGAAAATACAAACTCGAAAACAACCTGGGCTATAAACAGATGAATTTGTCACCTAAGACAAGTAATGGGGGGTTTAAAAGTCACTGCACTCTTCCATCAAGTTGTGGAGCTGTGCAATGCACTTGATAAATAAAGGTATAAACATGATGATACAATTCTGAGAAGGAAATTGATAAGTTGGAAATCCATCATGTCCATGTGATCTTCACGATTAAACAAACAACATAAGATCAAAACAAAACCAACGCTGAAACTTCAAAGTTAAGAATGTATGTTCTCAGACTAGCTCAAATATTCATAAAATAAGTCAATGTGTTCCTTCATTTCTGGCACCAGGGATTGAACCCTAATACTTCAACCCAATAATCCATTACCACTTGTACTGGAAGAGTCAGTGATTCACAGGGAAGTTTCAGATCCTGTAATTTAAAGGTCTATAATGACAACTCAATTCAAGAAAACCAATACTGACAGCCCCAATATTATTTCACCCTTTACTTATCATTGATGCATCACGACTTGAAGAATATTTCACCTGGGTCAAGCAACAGTATAAAAGTTAAGCAATGTAGAAATCATCTTTCCAAGTTTTAATCCCTGGGTCAAGCAACAGTGTAAAATTTAAGCATCGCTTAAGATTCACGAACAGAATAAACTGGGTCTTCCAATGTCACAATTCACAAGTGCATCTCTTAAGAAGGGATTAGGTTTCCCTCAAATGATACGTGACCCCCTTATTTCTGATGTCCTGCATACTACATAGTGAATCACCATAAATAATCAACAGGCAATCATAGTACACTAGGACCAGATTGGTGCTTTCGTGCTAACTAAATATCATTTAATCATCAAAATGTGATAAAAGACTCATACTGCCACTTAAAAAGACTAATGAAAGAAGCCCTACCCCCAAGGTCAGATAAAAGGTTGAAGATTTCCAGATGAAGGAGAACGAAAGAGATTACAACATCATAGAATGCAGAGATACAGACTTAGTTAATGATCAGGTAACAGATATGCACATATTGCAGTTCATTAATGAGATTGGAGACAAAATGATAGCACAGCTGAATACCTGCAGCAATGTATCTTGAACTGGCTCTGGAACCTTTGAATTTAAACGAGACAATAGTTCATGTTGCCTCCATCCAGTAAAAAGCTTCTGGCCTGTCATACATTTTCTCCCTTTTAGTTTTT
Source organism: Vachellia pachyceras (assembly GCA_025593235.1). Taxonomy (NCBI): domain Eukaryota; kingdom Viridiplantae; phylum Streptophyta; class Magnoliopsida; order Fabales; family Fabaceae; genus Vachellia; species Vachellia pachyceras. Next base: position 14,973 of record JANTPZ010115125.1, read on the forward strand.
TGCAATCTGACCATCTGCCATGTTCACCAGAATTATAAAACTTTCCATAATAAAAGGACAGTATTTCCCCCATTCCTTTGTCCCCTAAAAACCTCTTTATTTGAACGAAATTCTTTCCAAAAATAAACAAACCAAGTAGAAAGCTTTTTATGTCAGCATCACTCCAGGAATCACTTGGTCCATGTTCATTAACAGCACCATCATTGTTTCTAGAATGTTCCCACCCTGCTTTTCTACCATCCTCCACTTCATTATGAACCCATATGAGGGGGACAGGTAAACCTAATGCAAAGGAAATAGACTTGTCGTTCACAACTTCTGAATCAGCAGGATTCATTCTAAGTTTAAGTTGTTCTGATTCAGTTATCATGGAAGGAATTTCCACTTGATATTCATCACCAAGTCGAGGATTCAGCTGTGGGGCTCCAACTATGTCGTTTATATCAGGAGAACTAGGAGGATTTGACTCTATATTACACTCAAACTCCATGCAATTATTATCACAATCGATGCAATCTAACTCCATCTGTCAAGCAATACTGGCAAATAAAAAGGCAGACAATAACTCAATCAATGCCTAAAAAGACAACAATATGAAGAATAAGAAGATAATGTAATCAATGACATAATTCAAATTCCATCTATAAATACAAGTAGCGTAGAGGGAGCTCCACTAGTCACTCACTAGCTATTTTACTCAGCAAAAAGTATGTAAAAGGGTCATAATAATAGGAAATGATCAGTTTTTCTAACCATTGGCATTCTAATTTTAAGATTTTGTGCTTTACTTTTTTAATATAATTGATCAACCCTATATATGCATTTTAGCCATATAAAAAATATTAGACCTCTCTCCATGTTTTGACCACCGATTTTCTAGTACTGACACATTTCTTTAATAATCAGACACTCTCCACAAGCTGCATGAACAGCTTGTTTAGCTTTAAAGAAAGTTATAAATCACCAATATCATCCTAGTGGATTTAAAAGATAGTAATAGAGAAGAGGTCGTTTTCCCTTTTTGCACAAGCCACACATGCTAGTCAACCGCAACTGGTATTTTTTAGTATAAATTATTTCACAAACAAGACTTTCTATGGTTATTATTGTAGAGATGTCATTGGAATTTTCAACTTCCTCAGAGTCCAAATGCTTTACATCTGATTTATTTGAAAATAACTGACTAGATAATGGTTGAAAGGAGGATTAATGACAATGCTGCAATTTATCCCCTTTTCAAATCTTTTTTAAAGGGTGGGGGCACATAAAGATTTTATATCTTATTCATATACCAAATAATTTTAATTCTTACAAAACCAGAACCTGAGATGCTGAAGACTATCAGGTCAGCTTCAAACAACAGAAAGAGGCTATTGATTGGGAAAGTAATCCTTCAATAACCAAAAAATCACAACGAAAAATAGAATTACTGCTAGTACCACAAAGCATCAGGAATTCTGAACAATGGCTGGGTACCTAAAGTGCTTACATAAAACCATATAAATTTACTTTGGTAGATAGAGCAAAGTCAGCCTATCCACTCTCTACTCCTCTTTGAAGACAACATTCTTCACTACTTAAAGCAGACTTAGAACAAATATACCATATAAAGACCGCTGAATATACGATCTTAGTAGAAAATAACTTCTACAGAACTATCAGGCATAGATGTACAACTGAGGAAAAAATAAAAGCAGGATAGGAGACTAGAGAACAACGAGCACATTGGAATGAACATTGGGTATGCCACGAAATTAAAACATACAGCAAACAATTAATCGATATACTATGAACCCAAAATATTGAAGATCTTTCTATGTGTTCTTTCATATTATACACCCACAAACTATATAATCCAGAGAAGCAGCACGAGAACATGTACTAGACAAGATAAAGAGCATGAATAAGATTGGAGAGAGGAGAAGATAAATATCAGCTAACAGTTGACTGATGCTTCATGACTCACGCAATATTTTGAGCTGATTTACATATCTTATCAAAGGGAAACGAGAAAGGAGAGACATAAGAAAAATGGGGGCTTTGTATTTTGAGCTGATTTGCATATACTATCAAATTTGGGCATCAAACACATTAACGCAAGCGTGAAAAACTATGGTGCCAGACGGAAACTGAAGGAGTAGAATGAGAAGAAGGAAAACCTGGTGAAAAAGAGCTGACTTTAACGGCTGAACATTAGGATGAATTCGGGGGGCATTACAGGAGACGGGGAGAGAGAAGTGAACGAGAAAATACCCGTCTCTACGTTTTTAAACACACCGAGTCTCCTTAAACAACTGAATCGGCCGAGTTCTTAGAGTCCGAGTAGAGTTGACGTGATACAAGTCATCCGATTAATTCTGACGATTCCAAATTATTTAATAATGCACCCAGATGAGCAAAAGGAAATTTTGCTTGGAGCTTTTTGATAAAAAAATTTGCTTGGAGTTGGACGGTTCATAGTTATGGAAAGCTATCTCGTCTCTAGCATGTACAAAACCATTAAGGTCACGTTTGATACCATAGAATTTGGAGGCATGGATATAGAAATGGAATTGATTTCCATATCTATTCATGTTTGGTACCATGGAATTGGCTTCCACATGGAAGCCAATTCCACCAAAACCATAGATTTACAATTCTATCTCAAAAGTTTGGATTTGTAAATACATGGAGATAATTCCATCTAGAATTTTTTTAAAAATTTTTTAATTTGATTTAGGTACTTTTAAAAGTTAATTTTTTTTTAATTTAGAAGGGCTTTTAGGTCTTTTCATCTAAAAATCATACCTTATTTTCATGACATACCAAACATACTTTTAAACCTTATTTCCATTTCCACATCCACATCTATATCCATTTCCATATCCATATCCATCGAAATGAATTATGCGTACCAAACAAGGCATTACCGCGGTGCGCTACTCTTGTGATACATAAGCTATAGCTAAAGTATTGGATACACTGATTTTTTAAATTTAAAAATATATTTTTAATCTTTTATTGTTAATACTGTTAATTTTATTTGGTGGAAAATAATGACTCGGTAAATTTAATTATGATTATATAATTAAATAGTGATAAAATAATGTTAAACTTTAAAATATATAAACAATATATTAAATAATCAATATTTAATAGTTGAATAGTGATTTAATTAATATTTTCAGTTAAGTAAACTAATGGTGTTAATAATGTATGATTAAAAATGCATTTTTAAACTTAGAGGATCAAATTGAAATTTAATGTAAATTTAAATGACTAAATATATAATTTATTCTAAAAATTAAAGTAATTGGTTTAGCTAAACCAGGTTTGAATGATTTAAATTTGAATTCTGCAGCAAATTTAAAATATTATTAAATTAAAATCTAAAATGTACATGAAAAGGTCCATTTAAAATAATTTATTCGATTTTTTTAAAAATTAATATCGTGGTCATTAGAAGAAAAAAAATCTTAATCAAATGCACCTTTTAATCAATTCAACGATCTCGCTATTCATTATAAAAATAACATGACGCAAACCCACGATCTCGTATGACAAGGTAGTACTGGAAAACGGGCCAGCCCACCAACCCGCGGGCTGGGGGCGGTTTGGGCTGCCAAAATGGCAGCCCGTTTTCAAACGGGCCAAACGAGTTGAGCCCGTTTGGTAGAGTTGAACGACCAATGGACGCTTGGTAGAGTTGGCGGGCCAACCCGCTTTTTTTATTTTTTTTAATTTTTTTAAAAAATAATACTTTTATAGCGTTAATAGGAAAATGATGATGTTTCAATGGCTTCAAATATTATTTTAAACCTTATTATTTCATTTTAAATGCATACTTACTTTGAAGATTGTTGATTATGTATTATGTTTTTGTATTATAAACATTGTTAATTATATTTTTTTAGAAATGTATTGTATTTTTCTTCCGAAAAATCAAATAGACTTGGTAAATTTTATGTAAATTTGTTGTATTATTTTTTTTAAAAGAAAATTTCAATAAAATAATAATAAAAATAAAATTTAAAAATATAAAAAAAGTGTCGGGCTGGCCCGTCAGCCCGCCTGGTCA
>JANTPZ010115126.1:0-16949 GCA_025593235.1 Vachellia pachyceras
GGATTAATAAACTACGCACTTCATCCATAAACACCGTGCATTTTTTTATACCTAAGAGCAGACTTCATTTAATAACACACAGCATATGGGTGTTTTTGTACCTCAAATGTCAGCATGGACATCATTATGCGGTTGTTTTTGCTCTTTAGGTGAAAAATCATGCATATTTTCGCACCTCAACTAACCGGCCTGAACATTATTATGGCTACATCAGCGTTTCTGATCAAACTAAGTGTCAACTTATCGAAAATGATATTTTTGTTCTCAGTTTATATGTATTTTTGCACTTTAGATAAAAACTCATTAATATTTTCGCGCGATCACCTTTTTCTTTACTCTTCTGTTCATTGTTTGACTCATTTTTTAAAAACAAACAATCACGTTGGCAGATGCAATTAATTAACCTAAGGCTTAAGCTATATTATATATGAGTAGGATACTGTGAAAGTAATTGAGCCAGACTTGCAAGTCACATGCTCTCACATGACAGGCACATTATAATTATTAAACTCGTGACTTGTCTCGTAGCTAGTAAAATCAGCATTCTCACGTGAGTTGTCTCGTACCAAGAGCCCTAGGGCTTGCTGCAAGCTTAACTCTCTCAAACATAGGCATTCTCACTATCTTCACTACTTCATCATCTGGCTATTTGATTTCTTCATAACCATAGATGCATCAGAAGAATCAGAAGCCGGTAATCATGTTTCTTCGCTAGAGTTCTTCAAGAAATATGACGAAGAGCTATCTCAAGAATACCAAAACTCATTACCACCTTACATACAGAATTGGATCGGCTTGCTATCCAGATTTAATTTACCAATACCAAGGTTTCTGGTACCAGAAGAGGCTGATTCAAGGAGTTCTCATTTGCCAGAAACACTTCCAAGCCCATGACTCTGACATTCTCATTGTCACGCCCGCAAAAACTGGCACCACCTGGCCCAAAGTCCTAACTTTCGCTCTTCTTAACTGTAAAACCCATGATCCGAACCCGACCCGAATGCCCGTAACTCACCCTCTCCTCACTACCAATCCTCATGATTTGGTGCCGTTCATTGAGTTGACTCTACTTTAACACCAACAACCCTGATCTAAGCTCATTCCCATCACCAAGGCTCCTTTCTAGCCATCTACCGTACGTTTCGTTGCCGGAGTCAGTAAAATAGTCAAGTTGTAAGATAGTGTAATTGTGTCGAAACCCTAAGGATGTGTTCATCACGGCATGGCACTTCATCAATATGTTTAGACAAGAGGTTGAAAAGTTCAACACAATGGATTATTTGTTTGACAAGTTTTGTCGAGGAGTGATTTTTTTTGGCCCTTTTGGGATCATGTGTTGGGGTACTACAAGAAGAGTTTTGAGAGACCGGAGAAGATAATGTTTTTGAAGTTTGAGGAGCTTAAGAGTGAGCCAGTAAGGGTTTTGAAGGACTTGGGAGAATTTCTAGGGTGTGGTTTATCTGAGGAAGAAGGGAATAGTGGTGTTATAGGTGACATATTGAGGCAGCTGTGTAGTTTTGAGAATTTGGAGATTGGGGTGGAAAATAAGAATTATTTTAGACATGTAGAAATTGGAGATTGGAAGAATTTTATTACAAATGGCATGATCAAAAAGATTGATGCTATCACTGAAGAGAAGTTCGGAAAACATGGCTTGAAGTTTTAGGCCTATGTGATCCATGAATACATATTTGAGATTCTTCTTATTTTTATCAGAAGATTAGTAATTAATAAATATATAGGTTTGTATCAAAAAAAATAAATATATAGGTAAATTAAAGTACTATATATTTTCTTTCATCATTCTCTTATTATATTTGATGCACTACAAAAAGAGTTATATTCCTGTGGATTTTTTCCATAGGAATAAAGTTCGTAAAAAAAAAATTTCTGTGGATTTTAAAATCCGCAGGAAATTTTCGTAAGTAAATCCGCAGGTAAATCTACAGGAAATGGAAAAAAAAAGTAAATATAATATCTATGAATTTATCCAACACTCTAAAAGAATCCGAAACAAACAAAATATGTCATATGCAAATTTCAGAGAATTGTATTAAAAGCAATTCAAACAAGTCTTTATTACAATGTACAAATACATTAAAGTGAAACAAAGTTTGGCACTCAAAATAAAAACATATAAAAGTGTTCTAACATAAATTATAATCATCATGCTCATCATCCTCACTCTCAAATGTGTCAATATCTTCATTATCAGAATGTGTAACATTTGGCTGTGATTGACTTGCAGGTTGTGGTTGAGGTTGAGATGACGCGTGAGAAGAAGAACCTGCAAATCCCAAATGTTGCATTAAAATTTGTACATTCTTCGTTGTTTGAACAAGTTGAGTATTTGTTTCAAAAAGTTGGGCGATTGTTTCATTAAGGCGAGAATTTGTCTCAACTAATTTGACTCTTAAAGCTTCTTTTTCCTCTTCGGATTTTTGTAATGAAGCATTCAAAGCATGAACTTATGCTCTAATAAGCTCATAATCCTCAGGAGTATCAGAAAGTGAAGATCCAGAAGACCGTGAGGAAGTAGAAGTCATTCCTATATCCCCAAGTCCAAATACCCTCCCCTTTTTCTTTCCTCCAAATGATGTTATAAATATGTCCATATCAGATGACACTGGTACTAATTGTTGACTACCAGCAATATCATCTCCATCATCTGCGGAATCCATTTCCACAGGTAATTACCTGCGGATTTCAATCCCCAGAAAATTTCCTGCGGAAAATTTCCACATGAAAAATCCATAGGTAATTAAGCTTTTATTAAACTTTCCCTTATTTTATTCTTATCCCTTTGTAATAAAATAAAATTTGAGGGATCAAGACCAAAATGATAGTAAAATTGATGGACCAAAAGATTTTATTAACGCTTAATGTATCTATTATAGTTATTGGAAATTATACTATTTACGTAATGGTATTTCTTCTTAGTTGATGTAGTATTACGACTGTTCTCTATAATAATGGTTTTCTGCAGGGTGCGTGGATTTGAAACATGAAGAGGAATAAGCACTGATCAGTACAATCATGTGATCTCATTTAATTCGCTTTGTTAATTATTCAACCATCACTTTGCCGTTGGATTTGAGGATGATGTCTTAAGTTACAATTGTGAATGGATTTGTCCTGTCTTGTAACAAAAAGTACTCGTGTTTTTTTTTTATGTATTGGTGTTGAATTGATGAACATACCTAGCCCATCATATCTGAATCGTCTAGATATGATCTAGACAGTTTAAATTTAATTATTTAGATTGAAATTTTTATTAAATATTAAAAAACTAGTGATGAACACACACGGCCCTCAAAAGTTTTATTATTAATCTCATTAAAATATTCTATTCCTTTGAGTATATTTCCAGTAAGGTAAATTTCCCAAAGTGCTATCACAAAAAAAAAAATTCCCCAAATGTCAAATCACCTAACTACAGAGGCAAATTAAAGCTATATGTAGGGATGAACGTGATTTATTTATCAATAATAGCAAAAAATTTCCCTAATTACCTCTTAAGTACTAACTCATCTAACGGGCATGTTTCTAGCCCAATATCAATCTATACCAATATCTCAAATACAAACAAAAACGGTCTAATTATAGGGATTCATCATTTTGTTATACAGTTATTAGAACGCAATAATAGAAACGCTTGGCCAATTAATGCACAAAAGTAAATATAATAGAGAAGAGAATATAATAAACAAGTAATTTTTATATGGAAATTTTTATTAAATATTAAAAAAAGTGATAAACACACAGCCCTTAAAAGATTTATTCAAACTTTGACAAATTTAAGTAGACTATAGAATGTTCCAAGAAACACGCTTAAGAATCTAGAACTTCAAGCCATGTTTCTCCAACTTTTCTTCAGTAATAACATTCAAACATTCAACCATATCAGGTGTGAGAAAATTCTTCCAATCTCCAACTTCTCCACGTCTAAAGAAAGCCTTATTCTCTATCTTACGCCACGTGTTTCCATCAGTCTTATTCACTTCCATATTACTTAGACTCTCAAAACTACAAAGCTTCAATATATTAGCTACAACATTATCATCTTCTTCCTCTTTAGAAAAACCATAACCCATAAACTCAGCGAGGTTCTTTACAACCTTCACGGGCTCACTCTTCAGGTCCTCGTATCTCAAAAACATTACCTTCTCAGGACTCCTCAAACTCTCCTTGTGGTATTCCAACATGTGAACCCAAAATGGCCCATAACCAACCAATCCTTCACAAAATTTCTCAAATGCGCCCTCAATTGGAAGCAACCCTTGAGTTTCTTCTCGTTCTAGTACCTTGTTCATGAATTTCCATGTCGAAACAAACATGTCCTTAGGGTTTCTGCACAGGTACACGATCTTACACCCCGATTTTTTCACGGATTCCGGCAACAAAACGTATGGGATATGGCATGCAAAGAGCCTTGGTGATGAGAATGAGCCCTGAGAAGCCATGGGCTTCAGGAGCTCGTCGTAGTACTCTACGAAGGGCACGAGTTCATGAGGGTTAGCAGCGAAGAGAGGGTGAGGGTTCTGAGTCCGGGTCGGATTCGGATAGTAGGTCTTGCGATTGAGAATAGTGAAAGTAAGGGCTTTGAGCCAGGTGGTGCCGGATTTTGGGAAGGTGACAAGGATGATATCAGAATCATGAGATTGGTAATGGTTCTGAAAATTGAGGATTCCTTGGATGTGCTTTTTGGTGAACCAGAAACCATTGTATTTATAGAGATTCATGTTTATCAAAGCCAATTCACTTGGTAACGTAGCAACGAGGTTCTTGCATTCCTCTGACAAGTGGTCTTCATCTTCATGGAAGTGCTTGGGAAGATAAAAAAGATCAGAGGGTTTACACTTTTCTGCTGCCATGTATGTGTATAGTGTAGGAATAAGCTTATGAGAGAACAATTAGGTAGATGATGAAGTGGGGTAGTAACCTTATCATAGCTTGGTGATTGACAGGTTTATATAATCTTAAGAGGAATGGAAAAGCGAAAAAAAACACCTGAGGCAATTTCACAACAATGATGGGAAGAGGTTAAGTTTAAAATCTTTGGTCATCATCAATTTTTAAGAAACCTCGTGGTCCATAATCGAAGTCGTCCATGGCTGTATCTATCATCTAGAGACGTTTCGTTGGGTGGTGGTTCATAAAAATATTGGTGAGGACGACTCGTACGTCAACCTCCACATAGAGCAACAGATAAATATAAAATTTCATGTCAGTACCCACAAGATCAATCAAGAAGGTAAACTCAAATCTTACTGCGGACGGGATCGATTTCCTACTGAGCACTTTACTTGAGAGCTAATCTTTCAGATCTAGTGTAAACTGTCCAAATTTATTTTTAGAAGTTATATTAATAAAATATTTTAATAAATATACAATCTAAAATAAAGATCTCTAAACTATTATTTTTCAAAAAAAAATATTTTTTATTCAAAAATCATCATTAAAAAACAAATATGACCTTCAAATCAAATATATACAATTCAAATCTAAGTAACTCTTTATGTCAAGCAAAGTGCTTTAGTAGGGAAACCCGGTTCCTATCAATGTAGAAATGGTGACATGTAAATACATCTATAAATGCTCTATGAGCCTAGAGACATGCAATAATGTCAGTGAACCCCATCTAACTTATCTAAACTTTTTTTTTACTAAAAAATCTCATCTCAATAATTCTTAATCATGCATTTTTTAATTCATTAAAATTAAATCCATCAATCTCTGGGCATTATTCAATTTATTGGTTGAGGGACGAATCCACTATCCGTCCAATGTAGCTGAGTCTGAGACCATTCAATTAATCGATGCAAGGGCAATGATGAGACTTATAATCATTAATTAGTTTTTGGGACTTAACTCTCATTCTTCCTATTTTTATTCATTAGTTATTTCATCCATATATCAGGATATTATTCAATTTATTGGTTGGAAACCATTGTCTAAATAAATAAATCAGAATTGTATCTAAGATTTAATTATATAAAATTAAATTTAACTCATATTAAAATATATTAATAATTATTTTTTATAAAGATAATTAATATTCAAGGTCATAATGGATTATAAAGAAATAGGAATGAGAATAATAATAATAATAATAATAATAATAATAAAGGATATGGGAATGGGATATGATTCAATTTTAATAACAAAGTTTTTCGTTAGGAGGTTTCTTGATTATATTGGATCAAACTGTTCTCCTTTCATCTTTATAACAAATGTTTGGGTTAATTCAAAGTAATTGCTAAAATTGTAAAATATTGTACTTAAGAACCTTTGAAACTTAATTGCTCCATACACTCATGGCGAAAAACTTTAATATTAAAATTGTCCATCAACCCCATTATTTAATACCTCTGCTTAGCATGTTTCAGAGAACATAAGAATATTGTTTGCATTTTTATGTTTGATTGATAGAGTAGAAATGTTTTTTATGCAATAAGATAAATAGATTTGTTAATGCCTCTATAAATTATGTAATTCTGTGGTGAAATGTCCTTGTATCAAGAAGTTTATTCGCTAGGAAACATGATAGCTAGGCCATAGACATTTTTTATGCGTAAGAAATATTTTTCTACTAATAATTTAAGAATTTTTCCTTCATAGTACATCTATGCATAAAAAATTCTTTTATTGGTATCCAGTTAAATAATACTTCAGATTTCAATAATTAGCCTTCTAAACTATTTGCAGACAATTTCTTTTATGAGCTCCTCGGAGAAAAGTATCTTGATTTCGCAGAGTAAGCTATTATTTTGTAAAGATCATTAAGATGGGACGACTAAAAATATTCAATGTCGAAATTGAAGATAAAATTAGCAAAAGAAGGCCAAATTTACATATTAATATCCTGTTTGAAATCATAGTCTAACTTATCATATTTCAATTAATCGTACATTAAAAAAGTTATGTAAATATTAATAAAACTAAATGATTTGTTATAAAGTGTAAGCATATGTCCTAGTTTTGATTCAAGACTTTTGGTATGAATTAAATCAATTAGTGATAGCTATCTTATGCTTATATATTAAAATAGATATATTTGTTTATACTTTTAAATTATGTGGTGATGTGGTGAAAATGCCTTTATAACAATAAAAAAAGTTTGTCCACAAGTAAACTTGTCAAGCTAGGCCTCAGACTTGTAATTTATGCATTAAAAATATATTTTTTTACTAATAATATAGCTTTCTTTTTTGATAAAAAAAGTATTAATATAGCTTTCAAAGTACATCTATGCTTTAAAAAAATAAGTCTCTCATTGGTGAGATTTGTTAATACTTCTTAAATAGTTCTTCTATCAACGACGGAACTATCATTCAACTTATCTGTTGGGGGACCAATAATCAAATTGAGGACTTTGAATCCAAAAATAATCAGTGTGTGTGTAATTTACTACAAGTTGCAGCATTATTTGAGTCTAAAATTACTTTATTTTATCAGTCCTCCACAACCCTTTTCTCTATATTTATTCTCATTTCTTCCTTAACCAACTTTGCTTCTCTTCATCCCACTCAAATATATACCAAATCCATTCATTGCAAATGGGGTTGGGCAGTGGCGGAGCAAGAACCTACCACCAGTAGGGTAATTTTTTCATTTTCAAATAAATGACAATAGATTTACTAATATAGATAATTTGAGTTGGTTCAAATCTTTAAAACCAGTGGATACATATAAAAAAGCCTCATGCTATTTACATAACTACCCAAAAGTTGAGTGGGGGCATGTGCCCACACTCACATACAAGTGGCTCCGCCACTGGTGTTGGGTGTAGCAGAAAAGACCAGCATATTACAATATAATAAAGAAATGTGCGAATCCTTCTAAGAGAGATACCCTTATTTAATGTCTGACAATGTCTAAAACAATACTACCTTCAAAGGTAAATGATTGATGAAATTCATGTGTGATTTTAAAGTAGGGACTACAAAATTTTAATGATTGATGCCAAAACAGATTGAATTTACACATGAGGGGTGACTTAAAAAAATTCAAAAATTATTTGGACTAAAAAAATTAACTTTCATTTTAAAAAAAAATCATATTTTTTGACATTTTAAAGGTTAAAGCGAAAAAATAAACAAAAATTTACTAAAAGTCCATCCTGTCAACTTATTTTTACTGCTAAAAATTGCCACTGTGTTCTCCATCATTTCGTTATCAAAGCATTAAAAACAACTAAAAATGAACGCCAAAATTTATGCAAGTAAACAGTTTCGTGTAATCCAAAACAAAATATACATTTTCCTAAGTATCCAAACATGAACAATCACTTCAAAATATCTCGAAAACTCAACGAAAATTTTCTAAAATGGTACTCCTTTAGTTCTTAATGTAAGGCCTAATTAACTAACATAATTTAATTAGATTAAAAAATTTAGTTAAATTGGTTACTTTTTTTAAACACTCTAGTCATGTTCCTTAATATTCTCTCTCCCTTGATCTCCTATTTGATTATTATTATTAAGGAAGTATCAATAGGGTGAATTTGGAAAAATATTAATAAATATGTTAAATAGGTCTTATATCTAGAATCAATATTAACTCTTCATTTAGATCATATATACATCAAGGATTGGATGGAATATAATAGATATTAACAATAAGTTGCAGAAAATCATACGTGCTTTGATTATTAATATAAGATTTAGTTAAATTTTGTAGGAGATTAAGGAAGTTAAATAAATTATTTAAAAATATTTATTTATGTGTGTCATTAAATTATATATATCATTTTATAAGTTAAATAAATTATTTTGGAGAAACATGATAAATATGAATACTTTTAAGTAATTCACTTAACTTTATTACTATATCAATAAAAGTTATTTGGCTCATATACTATTGGAGTTAGTACTGTTTATAATTCATAAACAATGTAAGTTGATATTAAGCACTCCATGAAAATATAAGTATGATCAACGTATAGTCTAGTAGCAGTAAATGAGTGCCAAAGTTGTCGAGACAAATATATAGGAAAAGTAGAATATAAGAGTATATTTCGATGTTTTTTTAGATTAAAACATTATAATTAAAAACTGAAACTAATTAAATTAGAAGAATATGAACCCAAAATTCAGGGGAAAAGGAATCGTATGGTTAAGGCCTACAAGATATAAACATCTTTGAAGCACATGCTAAATAATTTATATTGCATAAAATATTTTTCATACATGGTGTTTCTCGAACCTTGTTATTTTAAGTGAACAATATGTTTCGAAGAAGAATGAATATGGAGCTAAAACTTCAAGCCATATTTCTCCAGCTTCTCTTGGGTAATAGCATTCAGTCGTTCAACCATGTCAGATGTCAAAAAAAATCTTCCAATCTCCAACTTGTCCATGTCTAAAAATTATCCTATTCTCTATCCCAGACGATAATTTCCCACTTTTACTCACTTCCAAATCGCTCGAGTTCTCAAAACTACACAGTTTCAGTATATCACTTACAACATCACCATTCTCTTCCTCCTTAGAAAATCCATACCCTATAAACTCAGCTAGATCCTTCACTACACTAATTGGCTTGTCCTTGAGTTCCTCAAACCTCACGAATATGATCTTCTCTGGCCTCTTTAAGCTCTCCCTGTAGTATGCCAACACGTGATCCCAAAACGGCCCATAAACACTCACTCCTTTGCAAAACTTGTCGAACCAATCCTGATCAGTCTAATTGAACTCTTGAGGTTTTGGAATCAACCCATATGTGAAGTGCCAGAGAGAGACGAAGAGGTCCTTAGGGTCTCTACACAAGTACACTATCTTACACTTCGATCGCTTCACGGAATCCGGCAACGAAACATACGACAGATGGCTCGATAGGAGCCTCTGCGACGACGAGAGCAAGCTCAAATCAGGCATGTTGTTGTGGAGGTAGAGTTCAAACTCCAGGAAGGGTACAAGAGCATGAGGGTTATTGGTGAGGAGAGGGTGAGGGTCACATGTTGGGGTCGGGTTCGGATAATGGGTGTTACGGTTGAGGATAGCGAAAGTGAGGGCTTTGAGCCATGTGGTGCCAGATTTGGGTGACGTGACGAGGAGGATGTCGGAGTCAGAAGCTTGGAAGTGATTCTGACAGTTGAAGACTCCTTGCAGTTGCTTTGCAGTGATCCAAAAGCCTTGGTACTCATAAATCTGCGAACCAATCCAACCCGTTTCGGTGGGTATGGTGGCAATCAAGTCCTTGCATTCTTGGGGCAAGTCTTCTTCCTCCTGGAGGTACTTGTGAAGCCCAACATCGTAGGGCTTAGAGTTTTCTACAGCCATGATTGTGTGTGTGTGTGAGGGGGGGGCAGAGAGATAGAGAGAGGGGGAATAATTTATGACACTGATGAAGAGAAGGTAGTGACTAGCGAAATTAAGATGATGGATATATTTATATAATGTTGAAGTCCAAAGGAGAGGTTAAGTTCAGGATCTTTTTCCATAATCAAAGCAGGCGGCGTCCGGCCATCACTAACGGTGGTGGTGGTGGTTTAATTTAAGCGATGAGCTATACCTGTGGGTTGGTTGGTTTGCGCCTTTGCGGGTTGGCATATAGGATGGAAACAGTGCAGTTCAAGGCATTGCCCTGTTTTGTTAGAGCATGCCATTTGGCCTATTACAGACATTTTTTTACTGCCTCTTTTTCGACTTAAAAAGTCTGAATTTTAATAAACAAGCTATATGTTGAAAAGATACCAAATTTAAATAGGCAAAAAAAGAGGCTAGAATTACATAGATCATTATAGGAATGAAAAAAATATGATATAAATTTATTTATGGGATATAAATATAATTATATTTTCAAATTGTAATATAAAAATGAAAAAATAAACATTATATATAACAAATAAATATAATTTTATTTTTTTCAATATGTGAACAGATCTGCAACCTACAGTCTAGCTTACGTGCTAGCCTTTAAAAAAACAGGTGTGACATATTTACACATTCATACTTTTAAATATGCTTTGACCTGACCTATTTTTACAAACTGTCTAACTTGAGACCTTGAAAGACCGTTTAGTCTGTTTACTCCCCTTCCCCTAGTTAACAAGACAAAGGCACAATCTTGGAATCTCCGACCTCACTCCAAGATCCAAAATGATGATGCTAATATCGAAGATTTAAGATTGTGTGTAAAAGATTTAAGCATCGATGTTCTCCAATCTTTGCATTCATCACTTCTCCTGCTCCATTGCTTGGTTTTATTATTATGTTTTCATGTGGACAGCGATTCAGCGCCTTCTTGTTGAGGCATAAAAAAAGTATATTAATTTATTTATATTTGTGATAACAGAATTAGAGATATCAATATATAAATTTATATACATATTAATATCGTATACTGATCAAGCAGATAAGAAGCGTGTGTATAATTATTTTTGAAGAAATAACTCAGATTAAATAATTATTTTCTAATGAACAATTGAAGTTACAGATAGGGGGAAGCATGTGGTGATTTTCCTAATAACTCACATTATATAGTTATGCGTGAAAAATTAAATTTATAATATAAACATGCATGAACAAGAAATTTTGAAGAATATTATTTCTACGTTAAATGTCCAGAAAATATGGACTCAAAATATCTTTCCCTACGGTGTTTATGTTACACTAGATGATTTTTTCCCACTATATTCAAAGCGATTAAATGGAATTTTGTTCTCTTCAAATAATAAAACAGAAACAAAAATCATCCTAATAAACTATTCATAGAAGCAATATCCGCTTAGGTATCAAAATAGTTGCAATGTCACCCTTAAACTAATAAAGATTGATGCCACCCTTTCTTTTAATGAATAAACCCTTACACTAGTGTAAAAAATGCTTTTTATAGCGCATAAAAATACGGTTTAAATAAGTGTGGTTTATAAAGTATGCATTTTTTAAACTGCATATAGGTAAAGTCTAAAAAATAATTTTTTAAACCTCATCTTGAGGGCGATGTAGATAAATTAATGAGAGGTTACATGTGATCTAAAAAGCTTTCATATTTAGACCGTTTGTAATCACATGAAGTCTAAATAGATAGGCTTTTCAGACCGCATGTTAATACATACAGTCTAAAAATGGATTTTATTTTTTAATATCTGGGTCATTCCTTTCTCTAAACCCCTATTTTGACACCTCTAGGGAATATCAACAAGTAAATATTGTTCCAGCAATTTAATTTATATATATTTTTAATCAAAACTTATTCATTAAAATAAATTTCTATCGATGCATGATTACAAATGAGAACTCATTATTGTTCTACAAGTTTAATAAAATATTCACTCCAACGCTTATAAATACAGTCAAAATCCTCTTCAGCAAATGATTCAGCAAGATCAAACACATGAGATATTTAAAGTCATATAAAGTATTAATTAATTATCTAAATCCAAAGCAGACATGGTACCAGCATAATTTATAGTACGGATCTGCAAATAGTATAGGGAACAAATGCATAAGGAAGTTGCAAATAGTATGGGGAAGCTAAAAAATAATGAGAATCACAAAAGGAAGAGCATGCAGAAGCAAACATCGTGAGGCCCAAAACATTCAAACTGCAACTGCTATTGTTGGATTCAAGGTTTTTGACTTTGACAATGGTATTGGATGAGGAATCCAAATATGGGGTTAGATTTATTTTTATTTTTTTTTGAAAAACTCAGTCTCCTTCTACTCAAAACTCCTCAAGGCCTACACATGATTCACAATCCCTTAAAAATTGTGCTTTTTGTTTCACTTAAGCAATTCTGGGTAGGGGTGTGAGGAAGATGAAGCTTGATGAGAAGAAGTTGTTAACCAGCTAGGCTAACAACGACTTTGTCGAAACCAAATTTGAGTGAAAAAAATTAAAGACACAGATATTATTGAAAAGGCGTGTTAAATTTACAAAATCTGAAAAGCCAACGGCAGATAGAAAAAGCAGTAATGAAGAAAAGAAGAGAATAATGCAATGGCATATATTGTGTTGCATTAAGCTGATCAAGTCTGGCCATGTATGTGAAACCCCATCCCCAGGAACCTTCATAAAATGGAATAAGCATCCAACCTTCACTCCCGCACTTTTCCTGGGGCAATCAATTAAGCTCAGTAAATTAAAGCGTAGAGACCAAAAAGAAGGATATTCACAGCATATATAAGCCTCAGGCCTATGCTTTTCCATCATCGGTTTATTCCATAACCAATTCTTTATAACCTGAAGCATTTATAATGCCCTTACAAGGCTGACAAAATGCAGAAGCAGCAGCAGCAAGAAGATGACGATTAATATCGATCAATGCAATGCGGTTTAAAATGTCTATTAATATTTATAAATATATCACCAGTGTTACTTTTTAGACATTATCTTTTAAATATGGTTTAAAATGAGTGACCTAAATGATCAATTTTCTACTAGTGTTAATTAAATAGCAAGACAAATGAACTTTGCTTTTCTAAACTACTAAGGAGGACTGACCTTCAAATTTAACAACGTTAACACTATATAAGTAAAGTTAACAACGCTATTAACTTTAGTCCAAGTGCTTATAAAGATAGAGGGACCAACGAGTTTTAGATAGAAAGTAAGAGGACAAAAAACAATGACAAAAAGGTATAATGATCAGAAGTAAAACTCGATCAAACTATAAAGATTTGGAGTGGGTTTACTAAAAACTTTTGTTATTAATATTATTAACATTTTATTATACCAAAAAAAATATCTTCAGCATTTTAAAACCTCTCTTATTTTGATTTCATTGGACAAAAGTACATTAAACATATAAATATTTTTTTTGTAAAATGAAGTTTTAGGTGAGTTGTATTGTAGGGGTTGGCTCACTAGAGATTAGGTATACCTTCAAGTTAAAAGAGTGTTTAAAGAGATACTTATAGATTATTCATTATCGATAGCGGAATTTAAACTTATAACCTTTTGGGTTAAAAGCCAATCCATTACTAACTGGACTACACATATAAAGTTAACTAGATAATTATTCTTCTTGCACTTTCCCACACTACTACAAAATGTATTTTTTATGCCCTATTTTGAACCCAATTGGCGCCCTTTTTCGGGGGGGCGCATATGTGAGGGGAGTAGAAAGTTAGGGCCTACGGTGCCTTATATGGTGAAAGGCGCCGTAGATATATATTTTTTTTAAAAAAAATTCTTTACAATTTTATTTAACCTCTTTACTGTTTGATTCAGTTTACAGTTCCAAATGGACTGTAAAACATATCAAGATTACATTTTTACTAAAGCAAAACATTTTAACTCATTTGTCCCTACAGGATCCAAATGGACTAAAATAACGCTAATGAAATGAACTAAAACTCTGTGACAATAACTTGAGCAGAAAAAAGTAAGATTGCAGATGGAACCCGCAAATAACCAAGTTATGAGTGGCCGTATATCCTCTTTACTAGCTGGAAATGAGAGAGTACAATCACTAATGCCTCCTTCTAGCAAGAAAGCTCATGCAAACTGGAAAATAGAACAAGAACAATGAAAAGATAAACTCTCACCGTCACGGTAAATGGGTAATTCGTTATAATGAGAATAAGAAGACATGCAAGCAAGATTAAAACAAGAGACATGCATGTACAGCGAAATGGTGAAATGGGGAAGAATCTAACTTGCAAGCCAACTCGAGAACTAGATAAGAAGAAGACAGCCGGCGAGACGACAACGTTTGAGCTTTCTTGGCGAGACAACGACGCTTGGAAGAATCTGGACGCTTAGACAAGGTTGGCATGGGCACAGCAACGCTTGAGCGAGATTGGAGGAGCGCACGGGAGAAGGGAGAAGAGAGAAGCCGAGGAGGGGAGGTGTGGCAGGTCTGCTCTTTACATAGGGAAGTGGTGGTCTGCGCGCTATCAATGCATGTCTTGTCATGTTAGAAGGGTTTTTGGCGCCCTACATGTTGAATAGGGCACCAAAAGTCACACTTTTGGCGCCCTATTCAACATGTAGGGTGTCAAAAGTCACACTTTACACGCCCTATCTTAAGGTGGGGCGCTAAAATGTGACTTTTGCGCGCCCTATTTAATATATAGGACGCCAAAAGTAGACCGCCTTCACTTTTTACTCTTTTTTTTTAAAAAAATGCGCGAATTTCAGTAGTAAAAACTATACGCTGTAGTAGTGTCATCTCTTGACTAATAATTCAACCATAGTGATACGCATGGCAAATTAATACGGGACTTGTCCAAGTCACTTGTTTGGAATATTGGACCATGGTAGGCCTAGCTAGCAGTACTTCATCTACTTGGGTTGCTTTCCTCACTTTAGACTTATTTGGATAGTCCATTGGGAGAACGATCACAGATTCCAAGGTAAATATATTAGAGGAATTTTATCTCGGTAAATGTAAGAATGGATTTTGGGAGGCAAATGGCCTCTCCAAACAAGACTTTTGTGGGCCTAGCAAAGTAAATATAATGCTCCTACTTTTTTTATTAAACACGTATATTCTTCTCCTAGAGATAATCATATTCGAGATATTATCGGACACTGAATGTGTATACTTCTTTTAATAGAAATTTTCAAGTAAGGATAAGGAAAAACAAGGGACTGTTTGTTTCTATTTTTTAAAAAAAAATTAAACAAGAAAACAAAAAAAACTTGTTTGAGTATTGTTTTTAATATGTTGTTTTTTTTTAAAAAAAAAGAAACTTTTTTTAGTTTTTACATGTTTTAGTTTTTGTTTAGGAAGCCATTTATCCTCTATTTAATGGATTTTTTTCTCCATTTAAGAATTTGAGTTATCATTGAGATTTCATCCCCAATCTAAGTATGTTTACTTTCAAATATAATTTTAAAAAAAATCCTTCAAATGATTCTTTTCGTTTTTTATCCTAAAAATTATTTTTCAAAACAGTTTTAAAAATATGAAAACAGAAACAGACATGCCCTTAATACTCGTCATGTTCTTACAGTTGCACTATCGCAAAACATTCCCTAAGAGAATTGTTCCCACCATACAATTTAAAATAAAGGGAAAATGCACACATAACGCCCCCCATAATGCTGTAAATTCCATTTGAGCCCCAAACCTATGGGGTTTGCTCTTAATCCATTAAGGGTGGACCACCCATTTTCTAACACTCATTCAACCAACATTACTTCTAGTAGAAGATATTTTGGCTGTTTAAACATAAGGTTTTGGAACCGGTTTCAATCCCCATTCCAAGATGAGCGTCCCGTCCCCATCTCCCCTAATATATATAAATATTATATATATTATTAATAATTAATATAATTATAATAATTAATATATTTAAAATATATTTATATAATATATTTATATATTTAATATTTTAATATATTATTAATAATTAATATATTTAAAATATATTTATATATTATTCTATTTTATTTTTTTTGTATGGATATGGACATCAAAATTTGGTGTTGGGATTAGATCTTTTGGATCAGTAAGACAGGCAGAATCATCTTTTATCTTCTGCTTCTAGACAGAATGATAACATTCCATGAAAAACACATTTGTTAATGTGCCTGCTGACTCTCTCTTCTGCTTCTAAATAGAATGATAACATTCCATGGAAAAACACGTTTGTTGATGTGCCTGCTGACTCTCATACTGGAGCTTACACTGCAACACAAATTGGTAGCATGTTAATTCCATTTGGCCAGATGGTTATCCATGGGGAGTAAATTTCACAGTTTCAGAGTAAGCGGAAGGTATTTGAAGATGCTATTGCTGTATGATTAATCACTATAGAATTGTATCTCAAGTATTTTTTTAATATCTGCTTGCAGAATGGAGAGGCTAAAATTTTTTAATTATTATAAAAATATTTAAAATTTCAATAATTCATAAATAAAAAATAAATAAAATAGAATAAATTTAAAATATTAAATATATAAATATATTATATAAATATATTTTAAATATATTAATTATTATAATTATATTAATTATTAATAATATATATAATATTTATATATATATTAGG
>JANTPZ010115128.1:0-20143 GCA_025593235.1 Vachellia pachyceras
CAATTCCTTTGAAGAAGCGTCCACGCTCACTAACTTCAATGCAAAGACTGAAATGGAAGTCAGAGATGAATGAAATGACATTGAAAATAAATGAATTCATATTAATTGATGTGACTTTGACGTTTCAGATTCCAATTGTCAGATTCAGCCTACAGACTCAGTCGGAATTAAAGCGTTCTCTCTCTCTCTCTCTCCTCTTCTCTCTCTCTGTGTGCAAGATTCCAAAAGCCTAACGTGACGAGGAAACCGAACAGGGAACAGCCCCGGAGTCCCGTTCCATAGCAAGTGAAATGCTTCCTTGTCGAGACTCCGTTTGATTGGTTTTGAAGTGAGTACTGTTATATACATGTTTATATTAATGGTATAAATAGATATTTTAATGTGATTTACTATTTACGAATTAAATAAATAAGATGAAATTACAACTCAGGTACTCTTATAAACAGAAAAGTAATTTTATACAGAGTTACCCATCCACGCAGTGCATCCAGTACACAAGAATGTCTCCTTGTTTGTAGAGTTGGGAAAGTATTTTCTTGAAATTACTCTGTAATTTTTTAATATTAGAACTAGTTAGGGTTGAATTTGACCTTCAATATAATTTGTCTCCCAACTTTATATTTTTTTTCTAAAATATCTCTATAGATTGTATATATTAAAGAGTTTTCATACAATGATAGTTATGAAAAATGATATTTTAAAAAAAATTAACCCGTATTTATTAGAAATAATTAATATATCTAGTTTTCTTAGTCTATCAAAACTAATTGTTTAACTCTTACTATTTACCTACACCATTTTTTTGTGCCATAACAAACTTTGAAATCAAATGCCCAGCTCGATTAAAAAAAATAGAGAGATGCCCCGATCATCATTGCTTTACCTGTGACGAGTAACATAAATCACATAAATTTTATATTACATGTTTGGTTTGAATCGGAATAAAAGCCTTTGTCTGCACATTAACTCGCACCACTATGCTATGTTTGGTAACAAGAGGAATTCAGACTAGCTATATGGGAAATGAAGTAGAAAGATAATTCCTAATAGTATAATCATGTTTGGTATATTTGAATCAAAATTCCATCAAATAAATGGAAACCTCTTTCACTAATGTAGTCAAGGAATTGTGTCTAGGCCAGAAAAAAGGAATTGTCAGTTTCTATACATGGGAAAGAAATTTTTTGCACAATATATACTTTTCTGTTCCTATTTGCGGGATGGATAGAGAATAAATTATTTAATCATATTTATAAGTCACTTCATTAAATTTTTCATATGAATAAATAATTTTACTCTTCATTTATTATTTGTTAACTTTGTTTTGATGAAGTTGAATTATAAATATGATAAGGGGAGTATGTTGTAACCCTGATCGACCATTTTTATCATTGGTGTTGTCTGTAAATATCACCTTCAATTCTTAATATAAGATATAGATATATAATTTGAAGGGATTAAACAAATTAGTTAAATTAGTTATTTGTAACAAATATAAGTTGGTTTTCCTAAAATACCCTGTTTCTTCACAACTCCTTTGGGATAGAACACCTTAATGTATGCAATCAATATGATACTTTGAAAAAATACTATAAATCTGGGAGGCAATATGGATTTAAATCTTATATTTAAGATCAAATCTAACCACATACTAACTTTAGATTAACAACCGGAAAGAGTATTAATTTTCATATAATCTTGGTCATCATGGGGTCTGACTCCAAAATTAACCATGACTAAATTTTGGATGAAAGCTACTTTTCATTATTTTTAATGATTATACTGAAATTTTTTTAAACAATATGTAAGAAATATCAAGTTAAAAGATAATGTAGCAAGATATGTGACATTCCAGAAACTAATTGTTATTTGAAGGCCTTAAGGGTTCTCTGAATGTAGAAACTATTAAGTGTTAACTGGCTATCTTTTCATCAATAAACTTATTTCAAAAACATAATTTTCCTATATTTCTTACTCCATAAGAAAAATATAATGACCTATTAATTTGAATGTATACTGTTAGATTTTTCATAGGAACCATGCTTACGAATTACTCTCTTTGCAGTCCTAAATGTATGATGAGTTAAATAATTAATTCACATGTATTAAGATAAGTTTGTTATTCATAAAAATATGTGTTGATTGTTCTAAGATGTTACTCCTATAGGTTATACATCATATGGAAATCTAACTATAGGAATAATTTAGGTGAAAATAATAAATATGAGAGATAAAAAAAGAAAGAAATCTTATATTTAGAATTAAAACAAATCTTTCAATTAGCTAACATTCACAGAAAAAGAATGTATTACCACATGACATTAATTCAAGCCACTTGTTAGACTATAATTTACTTCAAGTTTAAATATTCTTTATTTAGGTTTAAAACATTTAATGTGGGATTTTAATCAACTATACTACCTTCGGTCCTTAATATAAACTTCAGTTGATTTTTTATGCAATTAAAAAAGTTAAATAAACTACTTAAGATCATATATTTTGCAATACTTATGTATATCATTAGATTACATATCAAGTTATAAATTGGTAAATTGGTTTTAAAAAAGATAAATATATCCATTTATTTAGCTTCTTTAATTTTCTTAAAAGAGTCAATTGGAGTTTATCTCAATGACATGAAGTAGTATAATATATCCCTTATATATGCAATTTATGTTAGTCACTAACTTACTATCTCAATTCTCAATTATAGTAAAGAACAAATCAAAATAAACTGAATTGAGATATGAAAATGAAAAGCAGCATCATAATTACTTCAGTTTATGCAGAAACATTCCTCCGACCTAGCTAATTAATACTAAGGAAATTACAAGTACATTTGACGAAGAAAAATAACTAATTCCCCTTTAAAATTAAACACAACCAAAGTTAGAACATTAATTGTTTTCTTGACACAGACTCAAATTTAGCTGATGATGATGATGAAGATAATAATTAGAACCATTGTTTTTTTTTCTCAAAACACATGTAGTACTGCAGCTCTTTCTTGACATTAAATGCTTCTCCCAATTTCCTGAAAACCTCACTTCATTTCCAGAAAAAGAAAAGATGAAAAAAATTGTATCAATAATAGCATTTTATGCCTATAAATCACTAATATGATAAAATAGATAAAAGAACTATAGCATTCACAAACCATAAAATAATATGGTTCTATAACACGAATAAACATATAGTTTCACTTCAATGTTTTAATACTTATTCCAGTCCTTTTTTTATATAAAATACAAACAATCAAATTACATGAATATAAAAGTTGATTAAAGGCAATAAATAGGTAAAAAATAACTCTTTTTTAAAAAATCCTTATTTATGGGGTGGAAATGAGCGGATGAGTGTTTGAATTATTAATTCAATAAGACTATCAAATAAACTAAGGGGGGGGGGAATGGAACATAAGTCTAAATTCCAGACAAGTTATTAGTATTCATTATAAATAGGAGTATATAGGTCATCTGAAAAAACATTCTTTTATATAGAACTGAAGGAAGTAATAGTTAAAATGTAACCTAGAAGGTACAATATACCATGCTTCCCCCACCCCAACATAAAAAAAAATTATATTATAATTTTGGTCACAGGAAATGAAAAAAGCATATGAATAAATTAAAAAAATGAAGATAATTTACTGGTTTGGGGTTTGGCATGCAAACTGTTCAAATAAATAAATTAATTTTCAATTGTTGAGAAAATTCATGGATACTTACATTCCCAATCCTAGCTTGATTATTGGTCTCCAGCATCAACCCGAAATGAATGTGAGGGAAATGTGCCCACTAATGATTCAAAGTGAAAATAATTTCCAGATGTTAGCAACCTCACAAACCAACAAAAACGAATATATTAAATTAATCAGTAAAATATATATTTATAAAATAGAAATAAGACTATATGTTAATTACATTCTTCGCAGCTGTACTGAATGCTTCCCTGTGACTGATATCTGGGTTGTTGATTTTGATCCTCTGAATCTCTTCTCTGCTTATAAACAGTGATATTTCAATTATATTATATATCTGATGTTTATTACCTTAAATAAAATAATTAATAATTAATAAGTTGACTGCAATAACTAGCTAGTTATACTTACTTTATGAACTGATTGTACGCAGAAGGTACGCGCTGCCTCTTTTCGGGAGCTGCAAAAAGATAATAACAGCCCATCAGATTATAATAATAATAATTATTATCAGATATTTAAGAGTATACAATTAGGATTTTAGAAAATGTATTTTATATATTTATAATTATTACTTCAGATAAGTGAATGAATAATAATTAATTACTCACGCCTAGTCACAGCTCTTTCCTCAGTTACATTACTTGTGGATGAGGTTGGGGTTCTCATTGCAATCATATTGTTGCATCTAGAAGACGAACCAGTCTCGATTCTATACTCTGGATTAATGGATAACCCAGAACCCTGGAAAAATCAAAATGTCATTAAAGAAACAAAAAAAAAAAGTTTCTTGTATGTATATTTTACTTTAGTTTGCACTGTTTTACGAAATAAAGCGTTGATGATGCGTCTCAGGAGGGAGAGATAAATAAAGATACATAAGCTTTTAATAACAACTAAATTTTTCTGTGTATATTTGGGTTTAAAATGTGTCCTGCAATTTATAATATACTAATATTTGACATTTTACACCCCAAGAAAATAAAAGATAATGTGGTCAGATCAGAATATAGCAACAGCTTTAAAGAACTGAAATAAGTATTTAATCTAGGACTAATGCAATCTTCGCTTAATAAACTTAGCGTCATTTTGTTTTTAATTCTTTAAGTTTTATTTTATTTAAAATATTAATTTTTATAATCTAATAAAAATGTTGACTATTTATTTTTTAAAAAAACAAAAATCACTAATTTTAAATTTATTGATTCGAAGTTAAAATTAAGATAGCCTCAAGGGAAAAAGAAGAATGCCAGGTATCATGCTAAACTGATTTACATAAAACCCAGATGACAGTTGTTCAAATAAAGGGCTACGATTTTACTAGGGAAGATTGTAATATAGAAGATGTGGAAACATATGAACAACATAGTTGGCCAGTCAAATCAAGTTTTTAATGCTTTTATTAACAGAGAAGCCCTAAAAAAACAACCCTACTTTGCCTGCCTGCCTGCCTTGAAGTGTTGGGAGTTAGGACAGGTTCTGACCCCTCTTCTACTATAAGCTGCAAAAACATCAAAAAGCAAAAAAAAATGTTCCTAATGGCGGCTGCAGGTTACATGGCTATAATAATATGTAACGCCTAGGGTTTTCAGTTACCCAAACCTTACTTAAATACAGTTGGAGTAGGGTCTCTGATCTTTATACACACACCTATAAGTTACTACTTTTTAAAAGAAGTTAATTATTTTATTTTATGAAAAAATTAAAGATGGATTATTAAATTAGTGAATTTCTTTTATTTTTTTAGATAATATTGATGATTGAACTACTGATATCTTTTTTCTTCTGATGAGGAGTAATAATCAAAAGAAGTCACTTGTTATTGTAGCTTAAAAATAAAAATATGAGACATATGCTTTGAACTTGTCAATAATTATTTAAAGCCTACTACAGAAACAAACAAACAGAAGCTGTGCCTATGCGTGATAAAAGAGCATGGATTTTCTCAAAAGAACAACACCCAGAAACCCTAAGAACCTATGGATAGATATAGGACTCATCAGAAATACTCATCCATAGGCATATTTTGGTGTGTATTCAGTATATGTGTGTGTATATTATATTTACAATGATTATATTATTATACTTAGTCTTAGTAGTTATTGCTATTAATTATTAGTAAGAGAAACAAAAGAGACCGCCCAAAAAATAAGCTGAGAAAACTCGAAGTTACCTGAACTTGTTGCCATGACAGTGACTGAAATGCGGCGGCCATGTTCACGGACCATAGATTTGTGCAGTGACCACATCGGATGGTCACCATGTCAAAAAGGCTACTGCATGGAACACTCACCTGCACAATAATAAACATTATTCATAAATTAAAACACACCATATTATATTATTAATAGAAATTAAATCTCTCAGGAGGCAGTTCAAAGAAAGAAAGGAAATATAGAAAAAAAAATCCAGATCTCTTATGATTGTAGACAACAAGAGGCTTAAAAAAGAAGAAGAGCTTATTATATTATGCGCAGCTTAATTATTAGTTTGTCTTCTTCAGACATTTAGGGAAGAAAGAAAACCCTAAAAATAGGAAAAGTTGCAGTATCCATATATGTTACAGTAGATGGATATGTTGTGAAGAGAATTACCTGATCTCTTATATACACTTCAGCCAAGCAAGCTTACTTGAAGGAAATTAAGAAAAAAACCCCTTTCCAGTAAACAAAAGGAATCGTATAGAGAGAAGAATTGAGTTATATCAACACTAGTAATGCTTGTTCTGGTGGTTTTAAGTGAGCGCTAAGAGATATTATTACCAAATTTAA
The DNA here is from genome assembly GCA_025593235.1 of Vachellia pachyceras. Lineage (NCBI taxonomy): Eukaryota > Viridiplantae > Streptophyta > Magnoliopsida > Fabales > Fabaceae > Vachellia > Vachellia pachyceras. Next base: position 6,472 of record JANTPZ010115128.1, read on the forward strand.
GCAACCCTAACTACAAGCTATATATATACATACCATCCTAATCCCTTTATGTGGCTTCTTTAATTAAATTAAGCTGAGAGACAGAGAAAGTTTGTAAGTATATATGTAAATATGTCTTTCGGTTTGAGCACTTGAGCGCTTTCTTCAGGTAGGTTAATGACTTTTTTCTTTGACTGCAAAAGAAAAGTGATTAGAGAGAAAATAAAAGAAAAGAAGAGCCCAGCTATGGATTGAGACCGGACTGTAAGAAAAACAAGGAAGAAGAAGACCAGAAAGAGGGAAATTGGAAACATTTAACAGATTTCACTCACATAAAAACATAATGGAGCTAAACTAGGTTACTTTTCAGGATCTCCTGTAAGAAAGAAAAGAAAAAAGAAAGGAAAGAAACAAACCCCAAATAGGAAAATTAAGAAAGCAGCACTTCGTGTGTGTGCGTAAATTAGGTATTTTTTTCCAGAAAAACAAGAGATAGATCCACCAGATGGATCATCAGCAACTAAATAAAGGAAAAACAGATCTGAAACTGAATATAAATCTGAGAAACATATGTATAGATATATATATACCGTAAGAACAACGTTGCAAAATTTGCAGGGGATATAGCAAAGTTGCTCAGAACCAACTTCCATGTTGCAGCTCGACATGTCTCTGAGAAAGCTCTTAATTAAGCCACAGAGAAGAAGGAAACACACAAAAATTGACTGGAGATCGAAAAAGGAAAGAACAGTAGAAGAAGAAGAAAGCTCAAATATAGCTATAGCTCTCAACAATTTGTTGAAAGCAAAAGCTTTACCCGGATTATTTCTCTTTCAGGAACCGTCACAGATACCGGGCTATCTCTATCTATGTGTACAGTTAAACTTACTCAATCTTCTTGTTTATATAGAGAAAGAAAATTCATATCAGTAGAAGAAAGCTTTGTGAGGGTATTCTTTTTGGGACCCAACGGTTTAAAGAAGAGAAGAGAGAAATAGTGAGAGAGAGAGAGAGTGTGCGTGCGCGCGCGCGCGTGGCAAGAAAAAGTAGCTTGAGAGGAGAAAAAACCAGTTTTGATATGGTGTTGGAACACAGTGTTACGTCCTAACTACAGAAAAAATTACTTATATTACTAAACATACATGTAAACTAAACCAAGTAATTGTACAATAACTTAGTTTCTGGGGAGCTAATATTACGGGAGTGAGCTGTAATATGGTTATATGTGTAGCCCTCTGTGTATGGGATGGATAGTTAGGGTTTCGAGGAAGAAAGCATTTTGGGTGAATTACCAAATGCGTACAGACTGATATACGGTGACAACTTATTTTGAAATTGAAACATGAGAGTGACCACACAATCCTCAGTGACCTGCAACTCCGCAGCGGATTAGTGGGGTGAAAATTTGTGTCTTCATAAATATACAGCACCGCTAGCTAGAGATTATAATCCTTTCGTATCCTAAATGTAAAAGGAAGTTATTTTCACCTAAAAAAAGGAAGTTATAAAGTTCTATTCAATTATAAAGGTAAGATATAAAATTAAGATGAAAAGGGTTAGTCTCTACAATGTGATGAACAAATATTTAAATATTTATTAGAATATGTGTTCACATTTAATGTTTAATGGTATATCAAACATGATTGCCTCTACTACAAAAAAAATATGTGCTTAGAAAATAAATAAATAAATGTAAGATCTAAATTGACTTTGTCTCAAATTTATAATTCTTTTCCCAAACTAGGAATAGTTTTCAATACAAATGGTCAAATAAAGTATTTTATATGAACCAACACATATTTTACATGGAACATACTCAATTAATTTTTTTAATATGTGCAAATTATTTATCTATATTTTATGTTTGCGATTGGACAACTTTGATGAGCTTAAACAAGTTAAATTACACAAAACCTTTCTAAGGTGGACTCTAAGCTTAAACATATAAATTTGCTTAAAGAACCCATTTTCCATTAAGTTTTTCTTTTATAACAGTGTGTAGTAAAATTTTCGATTTTTTTACATTTTTCTAAAATTTATATACCAATAAATTTCTCAAAATTTGACCTACAATTAGATATATCATTAAAATTTTGGGTAGATATAGTTACTCATCTTGACATGATATTCTTAGCTAAATAATGTACCAATTAATAACAACCCAATAGTATTTACATACGACAACAACAAAAGTTATTTGTATAAATTTGAAATTTTGAAAATAAAAATTATTTTCTAGTTTTGAATGTTAAATTGGTACTTTCAGAAAACTTAAATTTCAAATTAGATACATAATTTTAATTTTTAATTGTTTAATTACTCAAGCTGAATGCATATATATCCCGAATTTCTCAATAGCAATATAAACTATACTTCCTTCTATCTATAAATTAAATAACTAATTTATAGAAATTAAGAAAATTAGTTAGGTTAATTATCTATAAGAAATGTGTGCTGGTTTCCCTAACTGAAGTACATCTTCTCATAATTTGCATTGAAAACTACTTTTTAATGAAAATTTCATATAATTTATCTAATCAAGAATGATAATTTAGAATAAATTATTAAAATTAGAATACAAAGTGGATTGAGGTGTTGACATTTGGAACTAAAACAAACCTGGCTATATGTCAACAAATGTCGGTTTAGTTAAGAAATTGATTCAAAACACGTAATATTGCAAGTTCAAATCATATTATTAATGTGAACACCATGTTGCTAAGTAAGATGTAAATACATCTATAAACATATTTTAAATACAGAGGTATGTCTTAATCTTGATGAATCTACAAAATTCAATTCATCTAAACTTTTATTCGACAAAAATTTTAATATTAATTAACTTTTATATTAAGAATCGAAATAAACATGACATAAAATTCATACCTTAATTGGAAACTTTGCACCAAGCTAGAGTGGTAAAAGTTAACATTAAATCTCTCGATTATGCATAGAATATTGAAGTGTAGTATTGAGGTTTCCCTCCTTCGAGTTGTTGTCATTTCAGGTGTTAATAGTAAGTTAAGGATGTCTTTCATTAAGACGGCTTTCTCAGACCCTTTTGTTCCAACGGCCATAAATCAATCAATCAACAAAACCTCCAAAAGCAGTAACATCAAATGTCATGAACAGTGGAAGCCATCTTGAGAACCACTAAAAATGCTTCATACGTATCCCTATATCTTGCTTTTTGCTTTTTTGCCTTATCGTTTTTTTAAATTCCTTTTTTTCCTCCTCTTCCTCCTCCTTTTAAAACAGTGTGATTCAGATCAGACGCATGTTCATAGTTGTTATTAAGTGTGGAATTAAAAGACCATGCGAACTTATCATAAAGGAACAAGAATTTGATCTTTTAAATGATCTCTTCGGTTTGAATCTTATAAATAAATAAAAAAATGTATTTGAGAGAGTTACTTTTAATTAAAAACTTGAATAATGCTTGTATTTAAATAAATTAGGGAAATTTCTGAGAAAATTCCATTACAAAATCTATTGTCAGAAATTAATTAAGGACTTAGATTCATGAGTGGGTATTCTATTCATTTTTAGCCGGTTTAACTTCTTTTTCAGTTAGGTGTAAATATCTTCTATTTTGCATATAATTCTGAAAAAGAATACCTGCTTAAAATAGCTTGTATCTGGATTATTATTACTAAACAAGTTTCAGGTATATTTGAGTAATAAATTTTACAACAAGAGGCTTTTTAGCAATTTTCTCTTTTAAGTTAAATCTTTTAAAATTGCTCTCTGTTAAGTTCATTAACCTAAGGACGTTATTTGGTTAGTTGGGAGCTGTTTGGTTATAACTAGGGAATATTGAAGCAAATGATATGTAAGAAAAAAAATTAATGTTTCTGGACAGAAAACTTATATTAAAAAGGGAGATTTATTGTAAGGTCCCAAGGAAGGAAGTTAGTTATGAAAAGGTCCCAAGAGGTTGTCAATGACAAGTCGAGGAGCACCATTGATAAGTGGAGCAGCTGTCATTGATAACTCTTGGGACATTTTCATAAATAACTTCCTTATTTGGGATCTTACAATAAATCTCCCTATTAAAAACTATAAGAAAAGGAGCATAACTATAAATTAGTGTCATAACAGTACAAAGCAATTTTCTTAGGCCAATGCCATTATAACACAATTGAGAAAAAAAAGGAATAGCTTAGCTTTACATAGGAACCGAATCTGCCTTAATTTGTACACATGAGTACTTGTCTGCTAGCTTTGCGAAGAAAATATCGGCAAAATTATTTCATTATTTGCTGCCATTAAAAATCATGGAAGAAGACAAACAAGTTATGTTTGAATAAATTAAAAAAGCTTTTTTGAGGGGCATACATATAAAGATGCTCAAGAATTTTTTTTCCCTCTTTCGTCACAACATTATTATTAGGATCTCTCTTCTTTGTCGATTTATTAGTCATTTTAATAATGACTGTTCCATTGGCCCTTTACCTTCGGTCCCTTTCAATGTCGGGTGTAATAAATTCTCCATCACTTACTTTCCAAGCACCCTTATATATTTGTGGGTGATGCTCTTTTTTTTTTTTGAAAAAAATTATCTTTATTATATATTTCTCCTCTTATCTACCAAAGTTTGGCATTTAATTTACACGCGCGGACACACAAGTGTGTGTGTGTGTGTAAAGTCCTTTAATTAACTTCACACAAACTTTTATTTTGATCCCTTAGTTTTATAAAGTGACTTTTCAATCCTATAAAATTAAGGCTGATAACAAAAGATACTTACATTGAAATTTTAATTATTGATAAAATATTCTTAAATTATTATATATTAATTTGGATTTCAAAAAATAATAATGATTGGCGCGGAAAATTATCATTTTAGACTGATTATGTTAGGGTTAGAGGATTGAAAATTTACTCTACAAAATTGAAGAATCAAACTGAAATTTTTATACAAAATTAAAGAATCAAAAGTATACTTTTACCCCATTTATTTGTTTTTAATTATTCTGCAAACTATTTTGGACAAGTAAAAATATGCCTTACGCATCAATACAATCCATTGTAATTTTTGTCGAGCGGACGCATTTTCTGAATCCTTATTTTTACATATAACTTCTGAGAAAACTATATAAGCTCAAGATTCATTGATCAGAACAATGAATGATATTCTCAGATAACCAAAAGCTCGTCAAAGCTTTTAGCGCAGGCATTCCCTAAACTATACTTTAAATCCTTTACCGGTTGTAAATTCAACTTGAGTTTATAAATTCTTCATGACCAATATTACAAAAGCACAAGTTCAAAAGAAGAGTCCATCCCAAAAGACAACCATGCTCCAAAAGTTATCTGTTACAGTTAGAAAATCTAAGGCTTTATAAGGTTATTCTTTCAAGGAAACTCATCCAATGTAGTATTTGCAACAAGTCACTTGAATTAATGAATCACACTTCACATTTGTATGATGTGGTTAGCCTTCTCTGTCAATACCAACCTCTCAATAAAGGCACTGATATTACGATCATTAGTTCAAATAATGAAGAGCCCTCAGAAGACTAGCATGTTAGACGAAAGAACTCGTTCAACTTATAAACTACACTCCATGGATACATGTGAGGCTTCTAGAATTCATAATAATAAATAAACTCAAATTGGCTACATTTGAAAAATGGATAAGTGCACAGAATGTTGACCAATATAATTCATCGAACACCAGTTGGATTTATCTTCTTAATAACCATATGCCCTTTAAATGCGGAAATATGTTATCAAGAGAGAATGGACACATCAATCATCGACCATTCTTCGAATCATCAAAAACTTATCTATTGATGGGTACGTAGCTAGTCATCCTGTACCCAGTAATAGGAAAAGGCTCTTGTGAATTATTTTTGTCTCGTGCAATTTGGACTGTAGTCACCTGGAAACCATAATTAGTATGACCCTAAATCAGAAATGGTAAATATATATAATCAGAAAAGTACTACGAAAGAAAAAAAAAACAATGGATTAATTATACTGCTTCTGATAAAAAAAAACAATGGATTAATTATACTGCTTCTGATCCTTAAGAGTTATTTGACTTTTTTTATATTAAAAAGCTAAATACATTACCGATATATAATCTAACAATATACATGAATAAATATGTTAAAGCAATATGTAAAGCTTTCTTAATTTCCTCCCCAAAAAGGTGAATTGGTTCTTACATTAAGGGTTATAGGTAGTGCATATACAAAACTCACCTACAATTTGGACTATATACAAATAACCTTCTTAAAATTTAAAGCTTAATGAAAATTCTTTATGAGCTTTTAAGTAAATACATATAACCCCAATTATCAGTTATATACTCACTGAAACTTCATTTTTATGTGCATACAATCCTTTCAAATTAAAATGCAGACAACTTCATAAACTTTAAGTTGTACAATGTGGACAAGAGTTATCTGCATAAATATATTGTAAGAGTTTATGGGGAATTCGAAAGTCATTGAGGTTATTATTCGTATGTAAATGGCCTAAAGTTCATTGAGGTTATTATAATTTAGCCAAAAACAAATTAATAAACATTGGAATTTATGGAGAAATTAATTTTATTGTAATTTTAATTAATCACTTGAAAATTTAGAGAAAAAAATATGATACTTATTACACATTCGTGTAAGCACGTACACATTAATTATTTTTGGTCAAACTCGTACACATTAATTGGAAATAATCACAAAGCAAATCCATATTCTTCAATTATATTTTGAACACGAAAGGGGCCACCTGGCCCCTCCAATATCTGATCATCCACGAACATTACGTGCACTCCTCTAAACCTCGTGTTATATAAGCCCAGATGCGGTTCATCATATATATATATATATATATATATTATAAGCTCTCTTATACAATCCACCAACCCCTATTTATAGGGTAGTTCTCTTGGTAATTATTTTGTCTGTTCCTAAATGTAGAAACTAGATAACTAATTTGCAAATGTTAATAAGATTATTTAAAATAATTATTTGTAAAATATGTGTGTTAATTTTCTGAAGCCCTTTTAATCATTGGAAATTACTCCACTAATAGAAAAGACCCTTAATTATACAATTAATACGGATAGTTTAAGGAAAAAATATAATTTTGAAAGATAAAATATATTAATGTTTTATATTTAGAATCAAATAAAACCCATTTGCTAACTCTTCCATTTAGAATGGTAGGGGTTGATCTTTATAGCCTCGGCATAATCACAATGTTATCCAAATTTCACTACCTAAATTGCAACAAGTCTAAGAGTTATGCAATCTGAAGAGCAGGAAAATATAAAGAGAAAGCCATGCACTAGAGAATTTATACTGGTTTGGCTTATATGTCAAGCTCAAAGGTCACTAGAGTTATCTTAGAGATTTTTTCGGTAAAATATATATAATATTATTTAAATATATAGGCAGTAGTAGAGCCACTTACAACCATATATTCTCCATGAATCGTAACCTAGATGCATGGTTCACTCTCCTTATAACAGGAGTTTCCTAACCACTTGAGAAAAATTTCTTATCCTTGAGCATCTTGTCTCACAATGTGAAGAATAAAAAGAAAAAGTAGATCTCACAATATATTACAGATGTGTAGAGCAACTAGATGAGTGATTAGACCGGTTTGTCGCCTTCCAGTCATTTCAAGATATAATTTCATCAAATGATGTAGTATAGGGCACAACCTATCATTCTTCTCGATAAGCCGTTCATTGAAAAACCTAGTACAAATTAGTTATAAAAAACATGTTGATTTGGGTAAAAATGGGGGGTTTTGATTTGTAAAGATAGTGGTGCAATAAAAGAGAAAATGCAAGAAGTAACTCTTTTTGGTATTTTAAACTAATGAAGGAATATTTTGGATTAAAATGGATATAAGATGAGATAGACTTTTGATGATGAAAACTTGACTGTCATTGCACTTAAATTGATATGGGACTGAAAACTCTCTTAAGTCTAAATGAAATCCCAAGAAATCACTTAGGTCCAATGTTTTTATTAATGAAAATTTACTTAAACCCAAGTTAATTAACATTGCTTAAAACATTGTTTAAAACCCCTTAGAGTACAATTGAATGGATAATGCTAATATTCTTAATGGCCTACAGTCACAACCGCAAAAGCCAAATGAACAAAATAACCATCAACAATAATTGACAATTAAATAAACACAAGGAATCACAACTGAAATATACATAATCTAACCTAAAATAACACCCAATCCAATCATATAGTATAATCACATGAATTACCAATCGGTAATCAATGTTTCAATAAGAATAGGAATTCATAAATATAGAAATATCAAACAAGAATTTAAACACAAAAATTAGACTACGAAAACTTCCTAGTGTGTCCATGACCAAGAGGCTAAGGGTTTTAGCCTCTCATTGCTCCAGAAACGCAGCTATCACTATAGTAACTTTCTACCATGAGAAGAATGAAAATGGGGATGTAAATATGGAGATGAAGGTGGTAAGAACACTATCAGAAAAATGTCATTTAACAACGGAAAAATCCATCACTAAATGGCTATTTTCCATCAGAAAATTTCCATTTAGCGACGGAAAATATTAGCGACCCTCATTTTAGCGACAAAAAATAGCCATTTAGCGACAGATTTTCCGTCGCTAAATGATATTTTCTGGTAGTGGAATGGTTTAATCAGTCTACACTTGCTAAAAATAGTGTAGAAATGTAGATGGATGAATGAGAAGTTTGGAGGCTTGAGAGAGAATGTATGAGGCTCTTCCTTTGTGCAAATATGTAGAATGGAAGTCTAGAGGCCATGATGGGTGTTAGGCTATTTTGCATGTGACCCTGTAGGTCCATATGAAGTTGGTAGTTGACCAATGACCATACTAGCCCACAAGTTGCAAGTGACCTCTAGCAAAACAATACGACTACCAAATTCATATGAGGATCTATAAAGCGATACAAGTTATCATAAAATCACATCACATCCCTTTAATCATACGAGATTTTTGTCTGGGGTCATTGTATTCTCTGTTATGCATAATGTAGCTTTAATTTAAAGAATATTTTTTTATCTTCCATCATGTCTTTGTTTGCAGTAATTGTATTCTCAATTCTCGATGTTCTGATTGTTAGTTGTATCTTCTATTTTATTATGTGCATACAGTAATTCATTTGCTTTCATACTCCATTCAATTGCAATAATGGATTTATTCTATTCCCTTGATATTTTTTCTTGAAGTATTTATTCTCTTATCCTCCATCCATAGGCGAAATTTGTTTATTTAAAAAAGATAAATTATATTTCGTTTCTATTTAAATCTTGCTGATAAACTTAAGGAATTGATCAGCTAAAATTTTACATGATCCCGTCTCTAAATCCTAAACTATAAAAGGGATCCACAAAAATTGATCAAACTTTTGCAAACTATCTGATCAATTAAAACTTTAGATAAATTCATCTCTAGATCTTTAACTATAAAAAGTTTTACAATAGTTGATAACTCTCGTATTACCAAACCATATTCTATCCATAATACAAAACCACAAGTTCAAACTTGTTAAGGAAAAACTTCTCATTTAATTCTTGAAATAATTGAATACAACTTGTTCTTTAAATAAAGAAACTTAATAATCATAATATGTTTTAAAATATTAAAAAAATATAATAACATGATGCAATCTACTTAAATTAAATCAAAGATATTAATAGCAAATAATATTCTTGAAGTCCCTAATTAGCACTCATATATCTACAATAATATCCTAAAAGATAAACTACGAATATATTTTACATATCCTTAAAATGATTCAAAATATCTAAAAGATACATTAAATATTTTCAATAACCAACTAGATACAAAATAACCCTTTTATTAAATAAAAATACTACATAGAAAATAAAAACTAAAAAAACTTAATTATCTTCTTCTACTTGTGCCCCTTGATAGTTAAATGCCAAGTAAGATATCTCATCAAATTGATATAATTGCATTTTGAATTCTTATCAAAATGTTGCTGTCAAATAAACATAAGATTGTTTGCATTAAATACTTCATAGAAAATAAAAACTAAAAAAAACTTAATTATCTTCTTCTACTTGTACCCATTGATAGTTGAATGCCAAGTAAGATATCTCGTCAAATTGATATAATTGCATTTTGAATTCTTATCAAAATGTTGCTGTCAAATAAACATAAGATTGTTTGCACACACAAATTAAAAATCCGTACAACGTGCCATAATATGTAAATTTATTTCTTTATGAGTTGTTTTATGATAAATAATTTGAAACTAAATTTTATTTAGGAGATTTGGGGATAAATCCTCATTGAGAAATTAACTATGGTGAAAGCTCAATTATATATCGAGAAGGGCAATTGTATAATATACAAGCTTACTCACATATAATATGGAAATTCAGTTGCATAATATACACGGTAGTTACATAATTTAAAATGTCTTATTATATAATTAATTTTTAAACAGAGGACTTACCTCCAATTCTCCCTTTTTATTTAACTTGTGGTTGAGGAGACAGGGAAAAGCTAGGAGATCAATCCTGAGATCTCGTCAAAATCTATCTACTTTTGCTTGTGTAAGAGTTGAGAAATCATGTTCACCTAAGTCAAAATAAAACTTATCTCATATACTTAGTACATAAATCGATAATCACATTAAAAAAAGTAACTTTCTCCAATGATACAAAGTGGCACTATCACCATTGCATCCATTAATAACCAATCGACGTCGTCCTCTTCGCAGTTCGCATTTCACAACTAAAAAGACATGGGCTGACGTGTTTTGGGCCGTCATTTGGGCTTGGTATTTTTGTTTAATTCACAGCATTTTGGGGCTGGGCTTTGTTTCATTTCAAATAATTTTGGTTGTAACAGGTGTGTGAAAATTCTTTCATTTTCTTATTTCCAATAGCTTGAAAACATAATTTGTGCTGCTCTAATAGTTTTAGTTTGTATGGATTGTTGGATGGCGAGAAGCCATATAAGATAAACGGTTAAACTTCATATAAAATTAACTTCTCATTCATGACTAAGATTTTAATTTTTTTGTTATAATATTTGACTTCAATTCTTTTTAGCCACTGTTTCACATAGGCCAGAAGTCATATAGCTTTTATCTCTCATTTTAAAATTTGAAATTATATTTTCAAAAGATTTATAAATTTTATTTTTTTCCTAAAATTATTAAATAGTCAGGAGCCATATAGTTTTTGTTTTGTATTTTGAGATTATAGACCAATAGTCATATATATATTTATATATATGATCTTATTACATAGCTAGAAGTCATATATAGCTTTAATATAGAAAAATATTAATTTATGGTTTGTTTGTTTGTTATTATTATTCATGTAATAAGCCTGACAATTTATTATGTTTTAGAAAAACATTATTACATTTTATGTGTTATTTAAAATATTTTATTATATGATCAGCGGTCATAATTGTCTTGATTGCATTGCCAGAAGCTAATCTTATTTTTGTAATGATTCTTTTGTAAAAATATACTTTATGATTTTAATAAATTGTATAAAAAAGATAATTTATGGCATTTTGATGACTTAAATATAAATATTAAAGTCCTAAATTGAAAGATACAAAAGAGCTTTGTAACTATGAAAATATTTTTACTATTTAGAGTCTTGATGACTGATGACTTATAGAGAATCATGCCATTGAAAAGTTATAGTTCTCAAGTTTGTAAAATTTATTTTTGCTATGAGCACATATGCCAAATGCCTAAATGGATAAAGGAAACAATGTTTATTGATACAAAAAAATATATAATATTTTGATAGGATTTCTAGAATTATGAGCACGTGTTACAATATGGCCGGAAGCCATGTCAATATATATACATCAATTTATTGAAAGTAAATATCAAAATTAGGTATGAATCATAAGAGATTATGAAATATTATGAAAAGACTATCAAAGGTAATTATGTTCAAGACAATAAGTTGTAGAGAAAAATGTCCAACGTTATTGCAAAGCCGAAAGGAATATTCATAAGCCTAGAAGGTTGAATGGTGTTCAATTTTCAATTTCATTGTGATTAATTTATGTAAATTATTATATGTATATGATATCATAATGAGATATGTTTGTCCTCTCATTTTATTTATTTTACTTTAATCCTTTAATATCATAATTAATTGCAGTATAATCTTTATGTAGTTTGTTTTTAATCTTTATCTATATCTTCATATTTCTATTGAATTTTTGATATACTATATAACAGTTTCTGAAGAACTATATGAAACAAAAATGTATAGTTTTTGGAGAACTAATAATAAAACTTGTATAGTTTTTTTTTTGGTTGCCAGCCCGATCTCCGGAACTTCGCCCCGACTAATCCGGACTCAACCCGTATCGCGCACCAAGGAAAGGTGGGAAGGTCTCCCAACGGTGGCTTCTGCATTCATAAGGCTCGAACTCGAGACCTTGCTTAAGCTGGAACAAGCTAAAACTTGTATAGTTCTTCAAGAACAAACGGTTTTATTTTGTGGGCAGAAAATATATTTACATGACCCATACTTGAGGGAGATTGTTGGAATACAAGCATGAATCATATTGGATTATGTTCACTCTTGTACTTTCTTATAAATCTCAATTGATCTCCTAAAGTAATGTCATATTAAGATTTTAATTCAAATTGAAACATGTTACATTAAATTAGAAGTTTAATGATGTGAACAAATTCATTGTTAGTATGACTTGCTCAATTGTCCAAGTCATATATACAATTTAACAAATTATTTGAAATTATGTATTAGTTAATTAAGGCTTCAGAATAGTTAAAGGTGTTTGATTCAACAGATATTGAGTACTTATTTAAACCTCAACTTAAGCAAACCCGTTGTTAGTTTGACCCTCTTTATGTATGATGGATGCATGAGTTCCTATATTAGGTGAAAGATAAAAAAGATAAAGCTTCAAAAGAGCTATATCATCATTAATTATTTATGAAATAAATCCTATAATTAGTAAGATTTTCATATGAATTATTAAACTGGAAATGTGAATAATATGACATGATAATCAAAAGTTTATTAATGTTTGAGAATAATATTACAATAACCTTAGAGTTTATATATGTATTATTTGACATGACTACTTAGATCATCCCAAATCATAATGATGCAAAACATGATGAAATATGTATTTTGACATGCAACAAAGAATAAGAAGAATATCTATAAATGGTAAGACCTTTTATATGTTTCTTATTCTCAAAATAATAAAACAATATGAGAATATTACCAGTCGTTGTTGGAATCCAATATGTATAAATTTGTACTTTATCAAATATATATGGGTTCATGTAGTTACAATGTAGACTACATTTTTTAATAAGAAATGTGTAATATCCATAAATTTCTATGCTAGCTGAATGAAATGCTAATCTGATAGCTAGGAAATGAAAAGAGAAATCAGAGGTAAATAGTACAGAAAGAAAGATTATAGGCCGGAAGTCGTAAAGATAGACCTGGCTTAGTACACGGAGTTCCGTAGGAATTCCAGAGTTAAGAAAAATTGCCCAGAGTGATATGAGGATGGGAAAACCTTTAGGAAAAGGACCCATATGCCATTTAATAAAAGACCAAGGACATAAAGGTCTTTCAGTATCAAAAGTAAGGGTAAAACAGTAATTTTAGAAAAAGTAGAGAAAGTAAGGGCAAAATGGTAATTATGAGAAAG
>JANTPZ010115129.1:0-15924 GCA_025593235.1 Vachellia pachyceras
ATTTTGCCCTTACTTTCTCTACTTTTTCCAAAATTACTATTTTGCCCTTACTTTTGATACTGAAAGACCTTTATGTCCTTGGTCTTTTATTAAATGACATATGGGTCCCTTCCTATAAGGTTTCCCATCCTCATTTTGCTTCTAGGGTAAATATACTTAATTTTGGAATTCACACGGAACTCCGTGCCTGAACTTCGGCCCTTAATCTTTCTTTCTTTTTGAGCTTTCTACTTTTCGTCTCTAATTCATCATCATAATCATCAGATTAGCCTTTATTTCATTTAGTATGAAATTATGGATATTACATCTAAGGATTGGTAAAGAGATAACCATGCATGATAAAGGTGGGTTAATGAACCAAAAAGATGTTTTGATGAATTTTATGAAAAGTTGGTTTTCAAAGAAAAAGGCTTCCAAAGGCCCTGAAAAACTGACCAGCTTCACGTGGTAAATAAAAATAGCAAACAAGCTCCAATTGAGCTTAAACTTTCCAGTCAGAAGCTACACATCCTAGGCTTTAAATTGATATAAAGTTTGTGAAATTTGGATGTGTATATTAAGAGTTATGATTTTCGAAAGGTTAAGGGAAAAACTAGAAAAATCGGAATTAGACCATTCGAGCAGCGTGTGATTTTGGAATAAACTGATTCAAATGGGCAAGTTTTTGTTGGAAATTGTGCCCTAGGGCCAATCATTGTACCTGACACATTATTTATTTTAATATATTTTCTCCATTTAATTATCATAACGTTTATATGTTTATTATGATAATTGCATCCATGGGCAAATTATGAATATTATCCTGAATGTCACTGGTCGGTTATCTCTGTGGGAACAAAGATAAAGTAAGACCAGTATGACTTTGAAAAGGTATGGAGATACAAGTCAAAGTCATAGGCACTTGTAAGAGTACAATGTGCGGGACTGACCCGCTATGAGAAAGCTGTATGGATTAAGTCATTAGCTTATCTCATATGTAATCACGTCACAATGCCCTTTGACATAAGATCATCATGGATTCCTGCATGAAAGTCACTAAGTTTTGACTTAGTCAAAAGTCACCTTTGACCGGGTGGTGATAAAGGCTATAATCAGGCTTAAGGATTTTCATGTGGAGGAATGTGAGTGATCAAGAAGGGATTGTCCCTCACATTAGTTGAGAGATATTACTGGGCCCCTCGATGAGTGAGTCTGAGAAATGTATGGCCATACTGTAACAAAATGGAGTTTTTCGTTGCATTGATCGGACTACTCAGGGATCGAGAAAGTAATGGTCGGGAATAGTAGGATGACGTTATCCATGTCTCATCCTTGACTGAGATATCGCGTGACAAAAGGGAAGTGATGTGGTTGCCTAAAAGGTTACGTCGTGTTAACGATCCTCGTATGATTTGGGTAGTCGTAATGTTTTGCTAGAGATCACTTGCGACTTGTGGGCTTATGATGAGATTAGCCCACTATCAACTTTATATGGGCATACAGGGTCACACGCAAGAACAACCCAACATAAGCTTTATTTCTAGGCTTTATTCGAATTTTAAATATATATGTGTATATATGTTAAATTCGAAATTGCACAATATTATATAAATAATATTTGTGTATGTTAGTTTAATTTATTTGATAAATTAAGTAACTAACATCAATTTAATTTATATGGATAAATTAAATCTGTTGGCTCATTATTTGGATTAATTAAATGGATATGATTTGATCAGATCAATTTAATCCAAATTAAGATTGAAAAATTCAAATTTCACATTTTGAATTTCAAGATTAGATCTAGAATATCCTTTTGAAATTTGAAATTCAAGATTAGATCTAGAATATCTTTTGAAATCCGAATTTCAAGATTAGATCTAGAATATCTTTTATTTGAAATTCGAAATTCAAGATTAGATCTAGAATATCTTTTAAAATTTGAAATTCAAGAAGAATATCTTTTGAAATCCGAATTTCAAGATTAGATCTAGAATATCCTTTTAGAATTAAAATTTGAATTTTTCAAGATTAATAAAAGATTAATCCTTGATTATGATGCACTCTATGAACTTTATAAATATAAGTGCTCATGAACAGAAGAGGCATCCCATTCTGTATTTGAATTCACTCTTGAGCCATGAAACCCTAAAAAGAGAGAGTGAAACAAAGAGGCGCTAGCACACGGCTATTGTTGGAGACTGTTCGCGTGGATACCAGTAGAGGGAGGCGATTGAAAGAATGTCGGCTCCTCGTGATCGGAAGCAAGAGCACAGAAGGTTGTGGAGTTTGAAGAAATCCAGACGCAGAGGAAGGGACAATCTCGAAAGGCATAAGGTAAGCCTTCATCTCCTCGATCTAAACGCCTTTGACAGATCCGTATTTGGGATTAGAAAATATTAAATTCCGCTGCTTGTACGTCCTAATCCCAATAGTTTTTGGGCCAATGAGTATTTTCCCCTATAGGTCAGTTAATAATCAAAATTTAGAAATTGGAACCATTCAATTTTGATTTTTCTAGAATTAATATTATTTTTCAAAGTTGGGCCAAAAAACTGGAAAAATGACCTGTGAACAGTACAACGTTTTTTTTCCCTTTTTAAAATTCAAGTTCACAATTTTTTTGATATCAAAGGCCCAAGAATGGTTCAAAAGTGATCTCATATGAGCAAATAGGGGGAAAATAAGAGGTGTCACACTTGGTGGTATCAGAGCAACTTAAATCATAGATTAATTAAAATAACATCATAATTTTGGACATAATGGATCATGGGCCCACAGTGATGCTACTTATGCATTGCTTAGCATTACGATATGAATTGATTATTATGATGTTTGAAGTATGTGAGTGCATTGCTTGAGTTATGGCTTGTGTTTGAATGATTAATTCATTTATATCTGGAAATGAATGAATGTGAATAGTTAAGCATGAGACATAATAGCACAGAAGTCACACATTCTAGAGACAAGCTTGTACTTAGAGCACTCGATAGCCAATGAGCCGGAAGAGGTGCCGGTACCAGAGAAAGAACTCATATTAAAGAAGAGACTAAAATGCAAAGTATGGCTGAGACAGCTATTAAAAGTGTAATATCCGTGTATTCCTGCTAGTGGAAATAGAGGATGAGCCGGTAATTTATGTGATGATTTAATGCCTATAGATACGGAAATATAGAAAGGAAAATACCTCTAGACAAGAAAGATCATGTTGATTAAGTCCCTAGTCATAATGATTTTAAGTAGGAATGGCTCAAGTGCAAAATGGTCATTTGGCACAAATGACAAGGGTAAAATGGTCATTTTGAATAAAAGGCCTAGGGCACAAAATGTCATCAAATAATAAGGACATTTTGGTAATTTGGTCAAAGTTGACCAAAAAGTCAAAGTCAAAGTAAACCAAGGGTAAGGTTGAAATTAAGAAAGAGTAGAAAAAGTGATGGCATTTTGGTAATTATGAGAGAAGTAAGAAAAGTGGTGGCATTTTTGTAATTATAGAGAAAGTAAGAAAGTGAAAGAAATGCAATGGCATTTCTATAATTTAGGATTTTAGGAGGTTTGGAAGATCGAGAAATAATTATTTGATGTAGAAGGAATCCTCAAATGCCGAAGACCTAAACAGAGAAAAGTTTAGTTGGGTCCTAAAGTATTTAGTAAAATTATTACTCCGATCCGATGTAGGTAGTTTCAAAGTAAGAAGAACAACAGTGTCTAAAAGCCTCGAAAAAGGATTTTCTTAGAAAATTAATTAGGGAAAATCGAGGAAGAATTTAGAGGAACAGAAAAGGGCTAGAGTATCAGGGAAAATATAGAAATTTTCCTTGCCCTTAAATCAAATTGGCCGCTGGAAGCACATTTTACGGTGTTGCAAGCAAAGCGAGGAATCATGACGAGTTACGAGAAAATCCCAGTGATGCTTTGGGCTAAGGCATGATGCCATCTAGGCAAGGAGTCCTAGGGAATGGTGCCACATGAGAGAGAAAGTCTCCGAAAAAGTAAAAAGGTAATTATCTTGATAAAGGCCACTTTACGAAAATACGTGCCACCGGATCAAGTAACTGGACAGACAGAGGCCCAGTCAGCCCAACTTGGTCAAGTGGAAGCAATGAGACTAGGACAAGTAGCACACTCTCCTCTAAGTATCATCCAACCTGATCCCCAAGTATCATTCCTATCCACACAATCTTTTCAAGAGACTTTCTAATTAGGAAATTCTCCCCCCCTCACAATCCGTCCCCTCTCTCCCTCTCTCATGGTCTAAAAATGCTTTAGCTCCAAAACACCATCTTCAAGTAAGAAAAAGAGAGCTAAGCTTCCACAACACAAGATAATGTGTTTTAGCAACCAAATCTCCATCTTTTCTTAAATCTTGCAAATTCTACTACCTTTCTATTGGACTAATTTCTTGAATAAGCCTCTCTTTTTGGAAGATGATGGCTAGGGTTTCAAGATATGAAAATGAAAATGAGAAAGTTTTAAAGGTAGTAAATGGTTGCAAGTTCTTTCTTGAGTAGTAAAGAGTAGCTTGATGGTTGTTGTTGGTTGTTGTTGGGATTTTGGAAACCCTAAGTATATGGGGAGGTGCTGTCCATTTGAGGTCTTGAATAGGAAATGTGTGTTTGATTTTTATGAAGCTTGAATCATGATTTGGAAGAAGGAAAAAGCAAGAATACATGGAGAGGAGTTAACCCTCCCTTTTGTTCTGTTTTTCAAAAATCTGTAAAAATTAGAGGGAGTGGGATTTTTATGATTCTAATCCTTTCAATGGCTCTAAAATGATGTTTTGTATAGTGTAAAAATAAGGAATGGATTTTGGAAGCTTAAGGGAGCATAAAACCAAGTTTTGAACTTTTAGAGTTCTTGAAAAGTTAAAGGGGGCATTGTTACGTTTTTGCAAGTTTTCTTGCATTTTGATGGTTGAATATTTGCATGGATGTTATACCATAATCTTTAGGGATTTTAGACCTCCAAGAGCACTTGGAAGTGATCCAAGATAACTTTGAAGTTTAAGTAAAAAGGAAAAGTAAAGTTAAAGGTAGCAAGACTACTAACTCTTCAAAGCTATTTTATGAACTTGTGTGAATGGTTCATTGTTTTATGCTATATGAGTTTGTGTTATGTGTATGATATGTGACTTTGATTGCTATGGCCATATGCATGTTAATGTAATGTTGAACATGCCACATTTATCTTACGCATACACACTTCTTGAAAAGCATTACATGCACATTCACAAGTTTTTGTTAGTTAGTTTTGCTATTGGGATTTGCATAAATCTCATTATCCCTAACTAACCATGTAGGTGCAAGCTCAAGAAAGGGTAAAGAAATGGTTATTGATGAATAAAGATGATGTCCTTGCTTGTGTAAATTTTGTGAAATGGTGGAAGATGTGTATATGCTTAAAGTTTAAGTTAAGCATTAGTTGGTATGTAAATGTAAACTTTTACATGAATGATGGTAAAAGTATGTGGATGCATGCATAATACCTTAAAGAAAATAGAAAAGATAAGCATGCAATAAAAGGGATCACAAGTCAAAAGAGATTTCCTACGATCATATAAGAAAAATCAAGTTCTCAAGCAAAGATGGGTTCCAAAGGCCCTAAAAATGGATCTGTTTCACATGGCAATGAAAAATAGCAAATGAGTTCCAATTGAGCTGAAACTTTCCAGTAAAAAACTATACATCCTGAGATTTAAAATGATATAAAGTTTATGAACTTTGGATGTGTATATTAAGAGTTATGATTTTCCAAAATTAAAAGGAAAAACTGGAAAACTGGAATTTGACCATTCGAGCAGCATGTGGTTTTAGAATAAACTGATTCAAATGAGCAAGTTTTTGGGCCAATGAGTATTTTTCCCCTATAGAAAACTTAATAATCTAAATTTATCAATTCGAACCACTCAGTTTCTATTTTTATAAAATTAATTATGATTTTTCAAAGTTGGGCCAGAAATCTGAAAAATGGGCCAGTGAACAGTAACATCGTTTTTAAAGAAAAAGAAAATTTTTTTAGTTCACTAAAAAGGCCATGTTGAGTTATCTAAGGCCCTAAAGTGGTTCTAAAGTGATTAATATGAAGGAATAGGGGCAAAATAGGAGGTGTTACAGAAAGAATCTTTTATAATTGAGTCAGAGAGGCTAATCACACTAGTAGAAGGGGATCCAAAAACGGGAAGAGAATCCCGAATGTACTCCATTTGGATTAGGATCCAATACCATGGTATCATCTCGAGATTCAAGCGAGATGTAGAGGAATTTTGGAGATCTAAGTTTAGATTATAAAGTTTGTCCAAAAGAGATAGTTTATGGGAAATCCAGTTACAGTGAATTTGATAGGGCATATATGGAAATTGAAGACCCATGAAATTCCAGAACTATACTTCTCTTCGAAGACGAAAATGTGATTTAGCCCGAATAGAATGGGCCAGAGAGGCCTTTGAGCTTAGCTAGCTTGTAGAAGGTGCAGCAAAGAACAATAAATGGCCGTGGGCTTTGATGATGACATTCCAACTGAAGAGCAGTGGAGATGTGTGGGAATCAGGATTGTAGAATTCCCCATTCCTGATTTATAAAGTATGTTTAGACAAGTTAAAAGCCCTAGTGTATGAAATATTCCCTGACAATGGAATAGTATAATGGTAGGCATGGAAGTTAAATTATTATGCTACTATGGCTGTTCATTTTAAAATATTAGGAGATCGAGATGGTAAGAAAACGCAGAACACGTGATATAGAGGCACATTAGTGGTCAGAATAAACAGAATGACCTAGTGCATGAGATTCTGCTAAGGGTAAATGAACAGTAAGGATTGATGGGACAACTAAGAGAACCAAGCTCTCGAAGAGCAAGAAATGATAGCAATTAGAGAAGCTACCATAAAGGCAGCAGTAGTGGAAGCTTTCACTATCAATAACCATAATGTTCCATAACTAGGACCAGCAGATCTTGATAGCCCCTCCAGCTCCAATTAGGGCACATAAAAGAGATGATATCCAGTAACGTGTTAGTGAATCTAGTAAGCCTAACCTATTCATTTTTGAAGGATCCCTAGACGTTTAATTGGCAGAAAAGTGGAATACACTATCTAAACATACTTTCAAGGTGATGAGCTACCTTCAGAAATAAAAGCCTAGCTAGCTATTGATAAACGGGAGCAAGAGACAGATAGATGATGATGGAATATAGAGCTGAAGATGTTTCCAAGATGGCTTTCTGGACAAGATACAGATACTATAAGTTCTTAATGATGCCGTTTGGATTAACGAATACCCCTGCAGTTTTCATGGATTACATGAATCGTATTTTTCAGTAATACCTAGATCAGTTTTTCGTATTCTTTATAGATGATATCCTAATGTACTCCCAATATTTAGAGGAACATGAAAGCCATCTGAGAATTTTATTAACGATTTTGAAGGAAAAACATTTATACGCTAAGCTTAGTAAGTGTGATGGCTGGTTATCAGAGTCCAAGGATATTTGATCTCTCAGGAAGGAGCTGCTGTGGACTATGCCAAAGTAAAGGCAATACTGAGAGGGAATCGGCCTAGGACAATAACAGAACTGAACTTCATAGGGTACCTAATCTCTCGGGAAGGAGTCGCAGTAGATTACGCCCAAATAGGGGTAGTACTGAGATGGAATCTACCTAGGATTGTAATAGAAGTCAGGAGCTTTCTAGGCCTAGCAGGTTATTCCTAATGTTTTATACAAAACTTTTCTCGGATTGCCTTACCGCTGACTAAGCTCACAATGAATAACCAATATTGTATGTCGAATGAGAAATGCAAGGCCAGTTTTCAAGAGTTAAAGAGAAACCTAACCTCGGCCCCTGTATTGATAATCCCTGATCCAAAGGAGACCTATGTGGTCTATAGTGATGCTAGCAAGCACGGACTAGGATGTGTTTCAGAGAAGAGTAGTAGCTTACGCATCTCGACAGTTAAGGCCGTATGAAGAAAATCACCCCACATATGAATTGGAGCTAGCAATGATAGTTTAGCTCTAAAGATATGGAAGCATTATTTATATGGAGCAACTACTAAGCTGTATTATAAGCTAAGAGTCTCAAGTATTTACAAGATCAAAAAGAGCTAAACTTGAGACAGAGATGATGGAGGGAATTGCTTAAAGACTATGACTACCAGATAAAGTATTATCTGGGTAAAAGCAAATGTAATTGCTGATACATTGAGCAGAAGGATAACACAAGTGGTTATGATGATGATAAAAGAGCAGAAGCTGGTCTATAATCTATGAGATCAGAGAGTATTAAACTCGTCGCAGATAGAGCCAGCTTGAGATAGAGGATAATAGATGAAACTGAATCTTACCTCTGAGATTGAGAGGGAAGGGATGTTTAAGGAAAGAATCTTTGATAGTCCAATAACATTTGAGGTTGTTATGCATCCTAAGCTATCGATGAGCTAAGATATGATCGTGTACTATATGGAATATGCTATCTAAGATAAGGTTCTATACATTTGAATCATTTAGAGGGTAAAATGAATTATAGAAGCAGGATAACGGGATAAAGTCAAGGAAAATCCTGTCTAGTGACTATAATGGCAGAGGTAAACAGAGGCATAAGGTGCGAATAGTTGAAACATGGTTATAATACAAAAGTGCTATTTTGGGCTATATCTTGTGACAACTAATTACGAGAATGAGTTGGATAGATGTTGAATAAGTTGTGGGTAATGTCCTAAAAATTTGAAAGTAGATAGTACCAGAAGTACTGGAGCTCCTAAAAGGCTTCATGACTATTATAAGTAAGCTAGATAGACTGTGGTAGACACAGTAGCAGCAAGTTCAGTAACCACAATAGATGTCCCAACATGAACCAACCCAAGTTTAATAGTAATAAAGGCATAGTACTAGTAGCGGAGTCGAGGATACTTCGTAATGAACTATTTGCTAGTATATAGGCTTAAATCCTCAAATGATAAAAGATTCCTAGGAGAATGAATTCCAAAGCTGAAATGACCATGGGCGGATTGGTCAAGGAACCTTACCGAAAGATAAGTAAAGTAGCGCATCATAATGATATAGATGATGAGAAAGAAATGATATAGCACACCTCAGAATAGTAAATGCAAGTAATAAGAGTTTAATGATGCCTTAAGAGATGCAATTTAAACCAGTGATATTTTACTATGTTTTTAAGCATCTAGAAAGGTGTGGCCCTCAGGCCTAATATGAATGTGACAAGTGAAAATCTCATCAGTAAATACCACTGCTAATTGAATAAGAAAGACAGAAAAGGTTCTCTAATTGGGACAAAGTATGTTGTGTCAGTATGAGAAGAGGAAGTACTCAACAGAAAGCATACTAGAGAATGTTTTAGCCAAAAAGTATCTCTTTAAAGTTTGGAATGGTGATTTTTCCTATGCCATCGCCGCAGTTAGGCGTATGATGATTAAAGTTGCCGCAGTTAGGAGAATCGCTGCAGTTAGGCGAGCCACTTCCTGATAGATAATGGTACATGGGACTAATTGCCCTAGCACAAGGTAAGCTACTTCCTAAGAGATGTGGAGAAAAGCAAATTCCTGATAGATAGGAATAAATAGGACTCCAATGGGAAACCATTGTGTGCTTCCTATATTATCTCATGAGAAAGAACGGAGTAACAGTAAGGCATGTGGAGTAAACCATTCCCAATATGAAGAGAGAAAGAATGAGCTAATGGCAGTCAAGGACAGAATTCCCTAAAAAGGTTTGGGTACCAGATGAGCTAATGAGAAGTGTAGAATGATAATCCTATTTCTCTGCAATGTATTAGTAAAGATTAAAGAAGTAGTAAGGATTGATGAATCCTGAGATATAGCATATTGGCATAGAATAGACATTGAAGAAATTAACCAAAGGAATGAATTAATGTCTGAGAATTCAAGTAGTAAGTATCAATGCTCGAGCACTGGCAGTTTTTGGCTACTTATCTCCCTTTTTCATCAATACTTGAACCCTAACACTCGAACATCTCAAAATCCTCTCAACCCAAATTGTTGTAACTGCTTTCAAACCGTTACAACCTCTCTCATAAACTCATTTTTGGCCAAACCCCTCCATTATTACACATTATTGTAGTTATTTACTCCCTAAAATCTTCATTTTTTTTCCTCTTCATCGTCGAGACTCCACACTTCCTTTTCTCTCAAATACTCTGCTTCAAGTTTATCATTACATGTACAAAGTCTACTACTTACAAAGGAAAAAGCTCTGCTTCTCATTCAAAATCAGTCTCACAACCTCGAGCCAAACTTGTACGGATTGCTAAGCCCTCTAACGACACCGTGGCCCCTGTTTCTCAAAGATCAAGTGCTGGCCAACCTAAATCCATCATAAAGAAAAGGGGAAGGGTCTCTTGATTACATCTTCCCAGCCTGTGTCCTTTGAACATGCTGCTACCAATTCAGAGATAGAAAGTGAAAGTATAAGCCCTAAAGTGGTTGCTACATCATCCAAAGGGAAGCCAAAAAGTAAAGGTAGAGGAAAGAAGAAGGGTATTGAACTTCCAAAGGCACCAGAAGGCTTCAACACCTCCTCGGTACATATTTCTAACCCATCTATCTATGAAGAAAAACTGAAGAATAGACTTTTGTCCTACTGTTTCTGTGGACCTTAAAGAAATTGATAGGTTGGAAATTAAGGTATCAGGATTTCTTGAGCACTATAAGACATTGATTTAAATTAAAGATAATTTTTGCCCTGAGATAGTTAGAGTCTTTTACAATAATACGTATTCAACTTCTATGACTAATGATCAAGGAGAGATTATTTCTTATTCAATGGCTACTAAGATGAGAGGCAAAGAGATTTCTATTACTTCAGAAATTTTGAATGGATTCCTTGGCACAAATGACTATGTTGAAACCTTATCCACTTTGACTGAGGAACAAATTTTTAGCTTGTTAAGGCCTGGAGAGTCATTTACTGGCATTCTTTCATTTGAACCCTCTGCCATGCCACCTTTACAAAGAGTTGTTTACTATATCTATTCTAGATGTATAGTGAATAAAAGTGGCAATTATAATCACTTTGTTTTCATGGACTATCGTAATATGGCAAGAATAATGAAGAAGGAGAAGAGAAATGTAGGAGAGATGATATTTGATGAAATGTAGAGGTTTGTGCACTCAGGATCAAAGAGAATGACAGTGCCCTATCCCTCTTTGGTATCCTTCATTCTAAAAAGCCTCAAAATTTGGCACATCTTGGATAAAGTGGTTGAGCCAAATCTGTTTGGAGAAGCTCATCTTCATAGGATGAACATAGACATTGAGCATCCACAAGTTCAGGCCAAGAAGAAAAAGTGAAGGATCACATCTGCTGCTTCACAGGGCCAGGATGAAGCCCAATCCTCTGCTCCTCCTCAGCCTTCATCTGCTCCCTCATTTGCTCATGCTGCTATCCAGCAATATATGGAAACTGAGTTCAGGAGAATGAGTGAAGCCTTTATAACTCACCTCCAGGCTCAGTCACAGGAGTATATGAGTACTATTCTTAAGGCTGCAAATGATCACTTCACAGGAAAGACATTGGATGTAGCAATCATAACACTGATCCAGGATCTTTCACAGTTCAAGGAAACCATATTCGAGAAGATTGATGGTTTAGACAAAAGTATAAAATCTCTTGAACTCGTTATCAGAGAATCTCAGCACTCTATCTTTGCTCCTCCTCCACCCCCTGCTCCTTCTCACTCACCTGAGGATCCTTCTCCCGATGCAGTCCTTGCCATGATAGACTTCTCTTCATCCTTTCTCCACCTTGTTCCACAGCCTGTACATGCTCCTCCAGTATCCTTACTTGCCCCCTCTGATACTACCATTGATGCATCTCAGCCCACTACTGATGCACCTGCCTCTCACTAACCCTTCTTGTTGATGATAAAAAGGGGGAGAGAAATCAGAGTCATCGCCACTCTTACTTTGATATTGATATGTCTATTTATTTTTCTTTAACTGCTTTTGTACTCTTATCAGTCAGTGAAACTTTGTTAAAATTCTATGCCATATGACTTTAATTTTGAATCTGTTATTTGTCATTCTAATTTATAGTTTTGTCATCATCAAAAAGGGGGAGAATGTTGATACCTTGTTTTGATGATGACGAAATAAAATAATTTATGTGCTAAGAGATTGCAAAATGTTTTTAAATTTTAAAGTTTTGATTCAGTGCTTCATGAAAATACTCGGGTATTTTTTGTCAAAGTATTGACAGTACTTGAGCATTGGAATTCAATGCTCTAGCACTACATGTTTTAAACTCAAGAAAAAGTAGTACTTCCAGACAATACTTCAAGTATTGACATAAAGTGTTGTCAATACTCGAGTATTGGAAGTTAATACTCGAGCATTGTGTTTTAAAAAGAAGTTTTTAAACTATACTCTAAGTGAACACTTCAAGATGGGCAAGAAGTAATGACAATACTCGAGTATTGCAAGTCAATACTCGAGTATTAGGCTAAAACAGTTCTTACAAACAATGCTACAATGATGTACTGTAAGTATTGGCTGACAGCAAAGCCAATGCTCGAGCACTAGGTTTATAGTACTCGAGCATTGAGGTTTCTAAAAACACTACCAGTTAACACTCCATGCATTGGCTAAAAGTATGGCCAATGCTTGAGCACTACTATTCAGTGCTTGAGTATTGAATGTTTTTCACAACACTGTCAGACAACACTTCAAGCATTAGCAGATAGCACAGCCACTGCTCGAGCACTCATAATGCAGTGCTCGAGTATTGGGTCTCTTAGTACTTCAAGTAAAAGCATCCAGTAGAGCCAATGCTCGACCACAGTTTGTTAATACTCGAGCATTGTGACCTTTCACTTCTCACTGGAAGCAAAACACTGCAAGCACTGATAATGCTCGAGCACTAGCATTCAATGCTTGAGCATCAGGCTGAAAATTTTCACTGTTCACTAATATTCTCTGATAATGCTCCAGCATTTACTACTAGCATTCCTAATGCTCAAGCACTATGATTTAGTACTGTGAATTTTCAAAACCTATATTTTTCAACACTTGCATAGAACACTCGAGCAATCTTAGGAACATTATCAATACTCAAGCATTGTGATTTCTTACTCGAGTATTTAATTTCTTTTCAAACACTTTCATATAATACTTGAGCATTGTGTCAAAGCACTGAGCTTTTCTTTGAAAATCTTCAAACAATACTCGAGCATTGAGAAAGTTATGCTCAAGCATTGTTGTTATGACAGCTTTATGTCTGACACACTCAACCTATGCTACTCACCTACTTTCCTTGTGTAATGACATTTTGAATGCTAACTACTCTCATAAATGCAAAAGTTTGAAACATTAAATGAGGAAAGAAGCATAGGCATGGTCTGAGGCTCGGAGACTTTAACGTTCTTCTGCAATATTCATCGTTGTCTGACTCAGTGGCATTAAATGCCATTAATGATGAAACCAAATAGTCGTTGGTGAAGAGTAACAGCTATTAAATGGAGTCTAACAGAAATTAAAGAAGCCCTCAACTATAAAAGGACTAGCATTCAATACAGAGAGAACAACAACAAACATTCTAAGCATTCAAGGCTGCTTTGCTTCATTCTCTGTATTATTTCAATATTTCTTTCTAAGCTTCATTATTATCCATCTACTTTGTTGAGAGAGAATCCTTTGGCAAAAATACTTTGTAAATATGTGAGAAACTCAAGGACGGGACCTTGAGTCTATTGGGCTGAAAGAAAGTTAGAAAATAGTGTGTCACTCTGTTTTAGTGAAGAGTGAAAGAGGGAGTGGATTCCCAATCTGTACAGGCTTGTGAAACCTCACTTCTTTGTTGATAGTAGATTTGGAAATCTTAGGGGTGCTATGAGGACTGGACGTAGGTCAAGGAGACTGAACCAGGATAAATCTTTGTGTTCATCTTTGGTCTTTACTCTCTGTGACTTTGTTTTTAATTCTGTAATTTTAAAGCGTTAATTTTTTATTAGACCAATTAACCCCCTCTTGGTCAAATCATATTCTAACATCCCCAAGGCTCAACTGAGTCTCAACAGACTAAATCAAGTGATTATCTTTTTGAGTCTTATTGATGTAATATCCACCTTTTCTGTAAACTGACATAGAGGCCAAATCGATAGTTATAAGATAAGACAAGCCCATAAATAAAAGTACAAAAAAGGAGATGTCAGTGGAATCAAGAAACTCTGGTCATATTAGTCCTAAGGCTTTGAGATTTCTATGAATATAAGCTAGGGACATAAATGTCGTTAAGTATAAAAGACCAAGGGCTATATGGTCATTGGATAAAAGAGGCCAAATTGGTAGTCAAAAGTCAAGTTAGAGGCCACGGATAGAAAGTACGGAAAAAGTTGACGCTGTTGGGCCGGAAGTCACAAAATCAGATTTGGCCTGGTGGATGAAAGCCGGTAGGAATAGTAAAGTTAAGCGTGCTCACCCTAGGGAAATTTCATGATGTGTGACCTCTGGGATATTGCCTCAAGAATTAGAAACCAAAAGATCAAGGGCCAAAAGTTTAAAGGCAAAATGGGAAATTATGAAAAGTTAGACTGTGAAAGGGAAATTTAGTCATTACGAGAAAGTGTAAGGGCATTTTGGTCATTTGACAAAGTCAAAGTCAAAGTCAAGGTCAAAAGGTCAAACTGTTGACCAAAAATCAGAAAAATTAACAGATGCCCAAAAGATAGAGCAGAACTCACTGATTACCAGAGATTCAACCGATTGTTAAAATTCGGCCAGGATAAGGAATTATGAAATTTTAAAAATTTAAGGTTGAAAATATTTATTTAAGGTATCAAGAGTTCTCAAAGACCAAAAACCAGAGTTTATAGAAATTCAGTGGAATTTATAGTATTTTACAAAATTATTGCCCAAAGTACGATTAATGCGATTTTCCCGAAAATGAGGAAAAAGGCCCGAAAATCCCCAAAAATACAATTTATTACAAAAATTAATTTGGGAAAAATTAGAAGGTATTTTGGGGAATATGAAGGGCTAGAATACCAATGGAAAATATAGAAAATTATAAGGCCCTAAAAATGATTTATTCTAAAATTGTTCGTTTTCAAGAGTTTTCGACGGGATAAAATAATCCAGTTAATTTTGGATGGATAAGGGACAATTTGAGGATAATTTGAAGATATTTAAGAGGGAATTAAGGAGATTAAATGAGGAAGAAAACATCTCCAAAAAAGTAGAAAAAGATTTATTGGAATTAAGTTACTTTTACCAGTGAAAGTTGTAATCGGTAGAAGTAACCGAATGGAGTTGAGTTTGGTTTGGTTTGAGTAACCAAACCCCAAACAGATTTTTCTTGACCATGTGCGGCCATAATGATGCCATTTAAGTGACCAATGAGAGGATGGATAGTGTCACATGTGACACTCCTTAATCTTTACCTTTAGCTTCATTAAATATCTATTTGGAAGCATCTTTGGGCCTTTAGTGACTTAGAGTAACCAAAGAGTGAAAAATAAAATTTTCAAGTTTAACGTTACTATTCACGTCACTATTCACAGCATTTTAAACCTTACAATGCCAACTATTTTTCTGTAAAATGTCAGATCAATTGGAGTTCATTTGCTCTATATCTCGTCAGCCCAAATTTAGGGGATTACTTGACTTGACTTTACCATTT
This sequence comes from Vachellia pachyceras, assembly GCA_025593235.1. Lineage (NCBI taxonomy): Eukaryota > Viridiplantae > Streptophyta > Magnoliopsida > Fabales > Fabaceae > Vachellia > Vachellia pachyceras. The sequence goes on from JANTPZ010115129.1 coordinate 15,625, forward strand.
CAGCAACTTTTCCAAATTCAAAACTTTGCTAACTAAAGCCCTCGTTTTTACTTCTTTCTTAACCACATTTAAGCATGGAATTGATGTTCCTTAACAAGGATATATCAACCATATGTGCATATACATACATCACATATTACATGCCAACTTAAAACTAAAAACATCCCATTAATACATAACCTAAATATCATCCAAGAAAGCATTATAAATGTAACTTCATGCTTCCATAACCTTCTCTTTTCCCTTGGATGAACTTGCACCTAGAAATGGTTAGTGGGGGAGAGTGAGATTTTTGGAAAT
>JANTPZ010115130.1:0-18646 GCA_025593235.1 Vachellia pachyceras
CCTTCCTTCGAACACAAAGGTAGAACCTGGGACTTGTGATGAACCTGGCTCTGATACCAACTGTCACAGGGCTAGTCTTTTCGACCCGCGCGGCACTTAACAACCTTCGCTGGATGTTGCTAAGTAAGCCTAACTTAGATGAAAGGAAGAAGCTTGGCTAAGTTGGGAAGAAGAGAATGCTTGAGGCAAGGAAGAACTCAGGAACTTGGAGAATGCGAGAATCGTATTACTCAGAACTTGAGATTTACAAGAAACTCTTGGATGGTTTGCAAATGAGGAGGGGAGGAGTATTTATAGCCAAACTTCCACCTCCTTACTATTCCCACCTCCTTAATGGACGGTTGGGATCGAATCGATCCTACGGTTGCAATTCACCATCTAGAATTCTCTAAAGAAATATCTAAGATATTTACAAGAAAATATCTAGAAGTAAAGATTAAAATAATGAGGTTAGAGTTGTGTGGATTTCTCTAGAATGTCCCGGCATTCTCTAGCGCTCTCAAGGTTATTCGGGAGTCCTTTGGAGAGTTCTAGATCGTTCCGGAGCCTCGAAACCTCTCGAAAAATGTCGGACTGTGACAATCTGTATTAATATTCCCCATCTTCATTAACCATGTTCTCTATTGTTTTATTAAAATGCATTTCACACGTGATATACACACACACGCATATTATATCACATGTGCACCATCTAGCTTTGAACTTACTACAAGTCTTTATATGTACATGGTTCTTTCATAAGAAAAACTCAATTTATATATGGTTGATATTGTAATCCTATATCACACATACGTTATTAAGGTTGAAAATAGATCAGACTTCATCTCTAATAGGCAGTGGCGGACTTAAGATCCTAAATCAGGGACTGTAAATTATTTTTTTATAAGATAAGTAAGACTTATTTTTAATATGTTTTGAGTAGAATTTAAACAAAAATTTAGTGGATTCAAAATTATTTATACTAACAAGTTTGTTGTCATTTACTGAAAGATAAAAAACCTGTCCACACTGATCTAGGGTCCTGCCTTCGTCACTGTCTAAAAGGCGCAGACAACACCCATGCATAGTGGTCACGGTCTTACGATGGCCGTTAAGCATGCTCTAGCTCTCGCACAACCTCACCCATTATTTCATCGCCACCTCCTCCGACGCCTTCCTCACTTTCCCTTCTTCTTGCTCTTCTTCATCCGACCACCATACCTTCTTCACTCATCACACATTCAGGTGGCTTTGCCTCCATTCCTCGACTCCTTCCTCTTGATGCGATGTCTGAGGTGAGTAGCTGAGCAATGATGAGTGACGATGATTGGGTTCAGGGAAAAAAAAAGAAAACAGGCTCATGCTTCTTGACAAGCCTAAAGCCCTCTCAGTAAGTCTGAGCTTGTCTGACCTGCTTCACTAAACAGGAATGTTAAAAGGGTTTCTCATATCAGTGAGTCTAAGCCTCTTCTCTTTCGCTAAACAGGCATACTAAAATGGTCTCTCAAAAAACCTGATTCTGATCTATTTCACTAAAGGCAAACATACTGAAAAACTTTTTGGCTTGCGTTTGAGCGGGTTCGTTTGGAAAGTTAGTTTAAAACCTAGGTTTCACATATTCCGAGATAAAATCTAGATTTTGAAAAGTGATTTATGTTTGGGAAGTTATAACTTTTACGGATTCCGAAGCAAAAAAGTGGGTAGGAAAGAGGAAAGTAAGAAAGAGAAAGTAGGAAAGAGAAAAGAAGAAAAAGTAAAAAAAAATCTAGATTTCAAACTAAGATTTTAAAACCTAAAATTTAAAATCTGGGCTGGCAAACGAGTGACATGCACTTTTGATAGACCATTGGTCTCTTTCCAACCTTATACGTGATATGTTTGAAGAAGTAATTTTAAAAAAGAATAAAAGGAGTGAAGCCTGACTCAACAGTGAAAGAGGGACACGTGGAGGAAAAAACGGGTGGGGGAATTTGTTTAGCTGAACCACCGCCCATTCTATCCGTGAACAGAGTGACGTTATATTACATATCTAAAAAAGAATTTGTATGTGATGCATTTAATTAAATTTTTGAGTCAATTTATTCATATGATGAAATGCTCCATTACAAATTGTCAAATTTTGAGTCCATGATGCTAATATTTTTTAGAAGCGAAATATATGGAGTATAATGAATGTTACGAGGAACGTACGTGAGATCGCAAGGGAAGATTTTTGTTTTTAAAAAAAAGACAACTTTGACTTTTAGATTGACCAAGGATAAGAATGTGCATGTATTTTTTTTTTACCAACAAGGATGTGCATGTATTGATGTATGCTATTACGATCATATACATTTCCTGTTTGTGGGGGTTGCAAATTGCCATATATATACATGGAATTATGATTTTTCCCCTTAAATTTCTCTATATCAACTTAAAAAAGCATATGCTTTTTGATCAAATAAAAAAAGCATATGCTCACTTATAATTTCTTTTGACTTTTATTTTATATACTGTATTGCATAATGTTTCAAATGAGAAATATATTTGTAAGTTGTAAATAGTGCTACAATTGTAAATTTGCGTCCTAAACTCGTAGTGGTTAATTAATTATTATTAATACTTCATTTTAGAAATCTCATGGGGGGATTTAATCAATAATTCAACATACGAGGTGTGTGTGGGTGTGTTAAGAGATAGCCTTGGCCATATATATATATATATGGATGTTAAATCAGAAGTCTAATTCATTTGCCTCAGCCCCAAGATGTGACCAATCATAGCGGCACAATAATATATGCCACGTTTTTTATTTTGCCGAACAAGAAAGCATCGTATTGAATTAAAACGAGATTATAAAGACTAAGAAGTACTCTTACCAGCAAACCAAGGCAATCAAAATAAACTCAAATCAAATTAAACAAACTAAGAAACAAGCAAATAAAAGTTCCACAAAGCAGAAAGAAAGGACTCTAACGACCCCAATCAAGTAGGCCTTTGTCCGCAACGGAGCTCGATGTACCCGATTAAACAAGTAAGAGCAGTCCAATGAAGCTTTGACGAACTTCCCGGCCGCCAAATCTGCTTCCATGGGAATCTATACATAGTAATGGTTCATGAATAGATTCCTTGAGGGAAGAACCTCAGGGAGAACTAACAACATATATGAAGTTAGAAAGGCACACACATCCAGATAAATGATAGTGGAATCACCACTCCAGCCCATAAACCAACAATGTTTCAGTACCCACTGGACATGCTTATGTTTTGCTGACATAAGAACAGTGTAACCATTCACATTGAACAAGTATCTGTCAAGCCTTTGATAAACAGCGTGTACAGACCCACTGAACATGCTTAAGAAAATGATTCTACCTTTACCATTATATAGTCTTGCCTTTAAATTACAAACCACCAACACCCCAGCCATCAACCAAGAGGAGACTACCTTCAACTAGCAAATTCTCTTCTTAGCAAAAGATTCAATAAACATGAAATTAGCACCAAGAGCTTCCCTTCCTTTTCTTTTCCATCTAACCTTATTCCACATCAAATCAACTAGACCAGATACATCAAAAGTAAAATTCCTCAGTTTAAAGTATGCTATGAACAGACTATTAAAACCCCTGGCCTCCTTGTATTTGTAAGGAAAACTTGCTACCTCTGGATTCAATACGTCAACATAAATAACTATCCTCAACAAGATGAAATCACTAAGGGAGTCAGCCCCACTACCCTTCTATACCCTCAAGACCGAATCAACTCTGGGATAGCCATTATGAGTATTAGGAAATGTTCTTACCTCAGACTCCCTAGCGTTCAACATCTTCATCGTAGAGATCCTCTGCCCTACTTCCTCTCTGCTTGCCCTTTCAACGATTTGAACCACTAGGTTTCCATCAGACTTCCTATATGAAGGATAAGGCAGAACCCCTGGAACTTGAGCCCGTACAACTCCCATTTCCTCACAACCCCCTGGGTCGAAAACGGCATCACCAGCTGCAAGCTTCTCTGACGCTACAGACATGGGAGCTGAGGCAGGGGAGGTGACGGCATCTGGCGGATTTATTGCAGCAGAGTTGGTGAGCCACAGATCAACACCTATTTAAACCAAGCCCTTGCTACTGCAATTCCTCCAAGACCCTGGAGGAACCCAACGAAGGTCGCTATCAGAGCTCGCCTCACCGGAACAGAACTCACAACCATCTAAGCAACTACCGCCTCCATCGCTATACTTGCCCCCAACTGACCTACATATTGAAGCCCTGACCAAAATTCCCACCATAGAGACACAACCATGAACTCGGCCTTAAGAGAAGAACATATCTTCCAATGATAAGGAGAAATCGGTGGCCCGACAGACTCCACTCTTCAACTTGACACAGTAAGAAACAAACCCTAGCAGAGAGGGAAATAGAAAACCATAGTAGAGAGGGAATTTTGGTCCAATTTTGGACCAATTAAATTACAAGGTATGTGAATTGAGTTTGATCATCTAACCTGGTTCAAAAAGATACACAACAAGAGGCATTCTAGATGCAAAAACTCAATCTGTAGTCAGACGTTATTGGAATACATAGTTGGCCCATTTATGAACGTGATAGAGAAGTGTTTTTACTATTTACGAGGTAAATGCGTGACGAAGATTATCTCGATTTTTTGTAAACAGAATATCAAACAAACCGGTAATAGAATTTGGAAAGAACGACCTACATTGGATGATCCAAAGGGTTAAAATAATAGCGGCAATATAGTGTTTTCACTCCCATTAATTTTTTTTATCGTGGGTCAACTATGAAATGATTGCCATGTCTATTAACCAACCAAACTTGTATATATGCCCTGATGAAAAAAATGATAATAATAATGGCTTCGTTTGGCAAAGCTTCTTATGAGTCCAAAAGCACGTTCAACAGTGTTTTTCCGTAAAATGAGATAATTTCCTTCACATATTTGTCTCGACTTGCGTAAAAGTACTTCTCTACCGCTTTTCCAAACGAGTCCAATATACTTCACCGTAAGCTTGATTATTTCAACAGGGCAAAAGTCCAAAATTCGAATCATTTAAGCATGGGTTAGACCAGTTTGGGATTCATGATTATGCCTATCCATTCCAATTACAAGATCTCTTTTATTTTACTTTTGAAGATTGCAAAGCGCTCTTAATTAAGATTGATCGAGAGGTCCCAATTAATCAGGAGATCAAATGTATCTCCCTGCTTTAAGCCACTTCATATGAATCCATATCAGTTCAAGTCATAATGATTGGATGGATAGATGGATCTGATCAAAGACGATGGGTCACTGTAATACGAAAAACTACAAAAACGATAAAGGCAATTCAAAGATGTGACTCCAAAGATTTAATTCGATCACGTTGAATAATATATTTGTGGGTGCCATTCTTTTGTTTTCTTCTATGGTAAGTAAAATACAAAAAGATTATTCATCTGGATAAGCTTGAACGGTTCATAATTACCCATATGAATCATTAAAGTGAAATCCAGCTAGTGGGTGAAAGAATATGCGTACAAGAAATTCCCGAACAAGTGGAAATTACGAAACTGCTCTTAATTGCACTGTGACATAGTCACGTGTAATATATATGATAATTGAGATAGGAAAGGTCGAGAAAGTTTAAGGATGATCACTTTCTGCTGGGGACCTTACCTCGGGGGATTTGAGCCGCCCAATAAAGCCATTGACAAGGACGCATTCGTTTCACCTAAATCTGTATCTGAAATGTGAACATATGCTTCCATGCTTTTCTTTTTTCTTTACCCTTTTCCCTTTAGATATATATATATACCCCTTATTTTCTTTTATTTGGTGGGGCTGAGAGCAGATACTCTCAAGATCTATACTTTTTTGCCTTTTTAGTTTCTGATAATGAAACCTATTAAAAGTAACGTATCATTATCGATCCCCATGCTTTCTACATATATACATAATCTGGATAAGATATAGCTGTGACAACTCTTCTGGAAGTCTTCACCTCTTAGCCGCTCTCTTATAATATTTAAGAAAGATTCATCCACTTACGCAACCATATTGCCCAGATGAACTTACATGCATGCTTAAACTAAGACTTGAGGAGGTGTTCATGTCCGTTGAGCCAAACGGATTCGATTAACGATTCCTTCCCTTTAAGCTTGAGAGAGGTGATTTTTTTTTTGTCTCATACGATGATGAATAATTTTTTTTTGGATGTTTGAAAGAGAATCAAAGGTTTTTGAGAAATTATCATGGGGTCCCAATGAGGAATTTCATTACAAAGAAAAAAAAATCCTATTGATGAACGATGAACTAAAAGTACTGGTTATCGTTTCTTGAACTGACACTTAAATTACATGTTCCTAAGTTGTTTTGATCTTTTGTCATGAGTAACAACAAAAAAAGAAGAAGATGAAATGATCATTAATCAGATGCTCTGTATAAGGGCATCTCATTTATTATTATCCCACACCAAATGTTGTTGATTTTAATTTCTTGTTACAAGGTTGTGTTTTCCTTAAAAAAGAAAAGCATACGTTCGTACGTCTGTTAAATATGTTGAGTATGCTGAGCTAAAATACGATAATTGACATTAAAGAAATAGAAGAAGATAATGATAAAGTTTTGTTTTTTGTGAAATTGTTGGCCGGATATGGTTGTGTTTACATGGTGAATGCATTTTTTTTTAAAAAAAATTCAATTTTATCAACTCCAGAGACTAAATAAGCCTTTTTGACCATATATATAATAGTTCCAACCAAATAAACGATTTGCTTTTTCTCCTTTTAGTCCACTAATTAACATCAACGTCAGTGGTTTATAAGGGCAAAATTATCACATCCATGTTACTTTTTTTTTTAATTCGAATTAAAGTTTCTTGTCGGGATTACCTAATTAATTTGGTGTGGTCATTATAAAAAACTCAGTTTCTCATATCATCAATATTCTCGCTTCCTCTGTGGAACAAAGTCTTGCCAATCAATGAGTATTTCAGGATTCAACAACAAAAGGGAACATCATCTCTTCAAATTGGCGCCTTTCATTTGCCAAAAGAAAAATAATATTTTATTCTGTGAAACAATTTGTTAATTAGGAAAGTGTATATTAATCACACCTTTGGATTACATATTATAATAATTTGTTAAGAACAACGTGTTTTAGCGCCGCTTGTGTGTTCATGCTGAGCGTCAGCGAGCGATCCCCATACGTTAATGTGTACATGCATGATAATGAGGAGTCAGAATTAGAGAGATTTTCTTTACCAAAAAAAAAAAAGAATTAGAGAGATTTTCACACACACACACGCAAAGGAATTCGGGTGTACATGTCAATTTGGATCTGATTATAAATACCCACACGGAACTTGGATCACAGCATTGGACCCAAAGCATGAGACAACCAAAAGCACTTGGAGAGGAGAAGGAGAGTTTTCCACCGAGAGGCAGAGAGTTTTGCAAAGAATGGATCAGGAGATTTTTTTTGTTTTTCCGTGCGATATGTTGTCCCGCACCATTTGGGGAACCACTTCCCCGCACAATAACATCCCAACTCACGGTAACTGTTCCCACACAAAAAACATTTCAAAAATTAAATTTTTGAGGAAAATCACCATTTTATTCCCACATATTCTCTTATTCATACTTTTATCCAAAAAAGGTTTTGGGCCTAATCCACTAAAAGTAGCCCATATTCCAACAATATATAAAAAAGGAATCAATGATTTTTTTTCTGGTAGAAATAATTATCCTCAAGCATTTTTTAGTATTTATTTCGATAAGATGTTTTAGATTTTAATTTATGTTACGTACTCTTCTGCTAGTTTCTCTCCATTGGTTGATTAGGAGAGAGATTTTGTTGAGGCAGGAATCTAATATAAATTTATGAGATCAATAGTATTATTATCTATGATATTTAATATTAATTAATTGAAATTTTTTTTTTGCAAAAAAAATTGAATTTTTTTTGGTTTAATCTAAAATATGATATGTAAGTCTATTCCATTTTTTATATCTATTATTTTTCTAAGATAAATTGATATACAATTTAATATTACAATGGGAAATTTCTAAAAGATCATGTGATATTTATTCGTATTAATCTATTTAATTAAATAGGAGGACGCTTGCTGACTACTATGTGAAGGAGGTCTGACCTGATTGACCCAGTAAAACCGCTGGAGGCACCGTGTAGGTCACTGTAGGGGGTCGCCACGTCAGGACAAAAACCGGTCAAAATGAGCGACACGTGGCTACCGCAGCGCAGGATTAGTGGCATGGCCGTGGTGGCATACACACACCTCTCGCCTCACGCGCTCCCCTCGTCAGTCGCCGTTGCTTCATAGATTCGCCGTCGCGTACGAGCTCGGCTGCCAATCTCCTCTCCTGCTCATCCCCTCAAATTTATCATGTGCTCGAACTCGTCCAAAAAAAAAATATTTTAAAATGTTGAATGCGTCATAAAATATTTTAAAATAATAGATACATATAATGAAATGTTTAAGGGTGCTAGATATATCTGAATCCAATTTCATTCCGCGGGATCATCATTAAAAAATACAAGAGTTAATATTGCCGTGTGGAAAAAAAAGAGAAGGAGAAGAAGAACGGGTCAAGATGGGAGAAATTTTAGTGCTGGAATCTGGCTGCGTTGTCAATTTCATGTGGTTCCCTTACACCTCACGCTAAGTTTTCAAGCAAATCAAACCCATTTTTGTGTTGCTTACCACGCGTATTACTTACTAATCACAATCATTCATTCTTAGAATGCTCATTTACTAGCAGAGGTATTCAGTTTTAATGGATTTTTTTTGTTGGGGTGGTCACATCCTTCAAATACGAATCAGTAACAAATAATGGAAATGAATAGGGAAGAAATTGAAATACTAGTCGGATACGAAGCAGGCGAATGTGTGCACGCGCGAGAGTGAGGCTCTGTTTGGAACCTGTGGACTGTGGTCGGCGTTGTCAAGCGTGATTCCACCCCGTTAGCAATCGCCCGCGCTACTTAACGACTCTTTCCTCCTACCGTTACCCTCCCGTACATACGCTTCCGGTCCATCTCCCTCCTCATCCACTCTATATAAACCAATCCCCCTCAACTTACGGCTCTCAATTTCGGCTCCCACCTTTTAGTCATAGTCATATACTCTGAACACGAGACTCCCGCTTTCTTCTTCTGCTTCTTCTTCTTCCCGTTGAATTCCACTCATTTTCAGGTAATTTCTTCCACTTTCTTACTGATTTTCTCCGCCGTTCTGTGGGTGCTCCCGAAATAGGAATGCTCCAATTCAGTTGAAGCAAAAATAAGTACACATCGCTACCCTTTAAACGCTACGTCTGCTTCTGTTTGTTTTAGATAGTCGCCTCCTGTAGTACTGGGTCGGTGTTCTTTCTTCTTTTATTGATTTGCGTCGATTCAATATTTCACACTTTGAATGTGGGCCTGTGTGCTTCTTCCAATTACGCTTTGAGGTCTTTGCTTCTTTTTTCTGGCGTCTATCATCTGTGATTTCTCTTCTTGGACTTGTGAGCTGTAATTGTTTGATCCAATTAGAACGATTTTTGTTTATTCGTCTCGAATTTTCTGAAGCTATCTGGGTCAAGAATACGTTTTTCCCTTTTGGTGTTTCGATTTCATCCGCATATAATTTATAGGTCGACTCAAAGTTAGGAGAGAAGGTTCAGGGTTGTGATCAAATTTCCTGCTTGGATAGGAAGACAATAGTTTGTGTAAAATTTCCATGTGAAAATCACCCTCCTGGTTAGGACCCAGTTGTCAACAATTAAACAACAAAAGCCAATATTTTTTTGGGGCGTATTACTTTGGTGACTTGATTCAGTCACAGTCCCTGAGGCCATGATTTCCAACCGTTGTTTTGGAGCTGCAATGAGTGACTACCACTTGATTTGGTGTTATTGCTGTGACATCTACTGTACACACACCTCCTGTGTTATTTTGGTCTAGCTCACTATTCTGTACTGGTCATTATTGGATAAAAATACGCGAATATTTTCTCTTTAAAATGTTTATTTTCTTAATCAAATCCTGATACAGTCCAGTTTCCATTAATCATCTCACCCTGAGTCTGGTGGCTATGCGTATGCTTTACTTCTGTCTAAATCTACACCATTCCTTTATACTTGTCCATTCATAGCGCTCTATCAATGCTTTTTGTGAGTGGTATTAAATGACGATATTCATAAATTTTCCCACTATCATCGCAGGTTTATCTTTTATTTTATTTGAAGAGCTTTTTTGGGTTGAAGTGCAAAGCCGATACTTTTCTGATTCGCTGCTGATCTGCCCTGCTAATTTCTCTGGTCGCATAGAAAGGCTGATGCCTTATTCCGAGTATGGACTCGCAGCAGTTGTTCAGTTTTAGTGTGACTGGGTCAGGGCTTCCATACACGCCTTCTTATTCCACTATCCCATCACTGCCTACAAGGCTTCTTGGATCCTTGAAATTTGACTCTGGAAACTCACCTAATTCACCCTTTTCTCCTCAATTTGATTCTGATTCTCTCTCTACATTAAGCGACGGCCAGGAGCAGCACGGCTCTGCGGAGATTCTTTCTGGTTTCAGTCCTTCTTACAACTCCTCTCTGGAAACTAATTATTACTTAAACAGGTCAATCTCACCTGTGGACCGTCTCCAAGACAGTCTGCATCCATATTTTGCTAGGAGGCCCCTTGCACAGGATGCAAGTTCTAGCCAAAAGATCAGGAACGCTTTGCTGGAGTTAGAGTCTGCTCTAATGGCCCCTGATGATGGCGATATAGCTATCACATCAAATACTTCTTTGAGGGGGAATAACAGACCTGCAACTTCTGGCCAAAGATATGGGTCTTGGAGCCAGGAGCGCCAACGGTCACAATATGTTCAAAGCCAGCCATCTTTTGTCACTAGCACTAGGCAGTCAAATGAAGTTGCACACGTAGAGAAGCGTCACAAACTAATGGAGGAAGCATGGCTTCAGGGCTTCCCACCTAGCGGTTTAAAAGAATTGTTGGTTTCTTGCGCCAAAGCCCTCTCTGAAAGCAACATGAAAGTTTTTGATGAGTTGATTGAAAAGGCTAGAAGTGCTGTGTCCATCTGTGGCGAGCCAATCCAGCGGCTCGGTGCTTATATGGTAGAAGGGCTTGTTGCTAGGAAGGAGGCATCAGGTAATAGCATATATCATGCTCTCAGGTGCCGTGAACCTGAAGGCAAAGACCTGCTCTCTTACATGCACATGCTGTATGAGATCTGCCCGTACTTTAAATTTGGTTACATGGCTGCCAATGGAGCCATAGCTGAAGCTTGCAGAAATGAAGACCACATTCACATCATAGACTTCCAGATTGCTGAGGGAGTTCAGTGGGAGACCCTTCTTCAAGCTCTTGCTGCAAGGCCCGGTGGGGCACCCAATGTCCGGATCACCGGAATCGATGATCCCATTTCTCGATATGCACGTGGTGACGGTCTAGATGCAGTTGGGAAAAAATTGACCGCAATATCAGAGAAATTTGGCATCCCAGTTGAGTTTCATGGAGTGCCTGTGTTTGCTCCAGAAGTTACAAGGGACATGCTTGATGTAAGGCCAGGAGAGGCTTTGGCCGTGAACTTTCCCCTGCATCTTCATCACACAGCCGATGAGAGTGTTGATGTGAACAACCCCAGGGATGAACTTCTGAGAATGGTGAAGTCACTTGGTCCCAAGGTGACCACATTGGTGGAACAGGAATCCAACACAAACACAACGCCATTCTACAATAGGTTCTTAGAAACATTGGACTACTACTTGGCCATGTTCGAGTCAATTGACGTCACACTGCCAAGAAACAGCAAGGAGCGGATTAACGTGGAGCAGCACTGCTTGGCGAGGGACATCGTGAACGTCATTGCTTGTGAAGGGAAGGCGAGGATAGAGCGACACGAGCTGTTGGGAAAATGGAAGTCAAGGTTGACGATGGCCGGATTCCGACAGTATCCATTGAGCTCTTACGTTAATTCTGTGATCAGAAGCCTACTGAGGTACTATTCAGAGCATTATACGCTGGTGGAGAAGGATGGGGCCATGTTGTTGGGGTGGAAACACAGAAATTTGATATCAGCCTCAGCCTGGCATTGATGAACTGAAGAAGTTGATGGCATTAAGCATTATGTTGTATACGATGTATGTTTGACCACTGTATTATAGGTTTCTGTACCTTTAGATTTGTTCATCGGGAGTATATTTACTAGGGAGCTCTGTATACTGATTCTTTTAAAAAAATGTTAGTAGCACAGACTGTTTTGGTCTACAAGTTATGAAATGAAACCACGTGACCTGATCTTACTTGTCTTTCTTTTTTAACAAGTTCACATTATCCATCATTTACTTGATGAATTGGGAAAAGTTATAAATAGAATCGGCAGGTTCACTGCACACAAGCAAACTTTGCGAATTGGGAGCATCGAGGTGAAGGGAACAGAACTTTGTTTTCCTAAAACATCTCAAAGTAAAGTTTCCATGAAAGATCTTTTCAAGTTGGATTCACATGTGACAGATTTGGTTTGGTATTTTCAAGAGGAATCAAAGCCAAAGCTAACAGTAATTGTTAAAGGCGGCATAGGCCATCCCCAGCACTGCTTTCAGCAGGCATCCCGAATCATCAATAATATATTAAGTTCATTCTAGACATCAATTAGTTAATATTTAGCTCCTTAATTTACTAGCCCACAGTAAATCTGTGGGAATTAGGCAAGCTGGAGCCTGGAAAGGCCTAACACAGTTCGACCCACTCGTCATCAATGTTTGGATCCAACTATTGTTGAACTATATTAGCGTTTTAACTTGGGCTAATGGCTTAATTAGATAGTTGATTATTGGATTTACGTGACAGATTAAAACAGTTCTTCCAATGAATTTTTGGTCCAGTAGCAATAAAAGCTAAGTGAGATTCATGAATTCAATCTTAAATAGGCCACATCTTTAATGTTAAAATCTTTTATGTGAATCATTGAGAGTTAAAAGTTAGAAGTGAGAAGCACCCTATTGATATGTAATCCTTCGTGTTTGTTAAAAAAAAGCCCAGAAGTTAATACATAAATGATTTAGTTCAATTTTTTAGTTTAAAATATCATTCAAATGGAGGATAAATATCATTACCCATGAAAAGGTTTATATGAATTTGTGGAGTAAACATACATGAAAAGAATAAAATTAAATAAAATACAAGTAATAGGTTTCGGATTCTTTTTATATGCTGTAACAGATTATGACCAAAGAATTATTAAATAACGTGGTCGACGCGTTCACGATGCATTAATTTTGTATAAGCCCACCCTTTCTTGAAAAGAAAGGAAAAAGATTTTGTCGTGATAATTATAAATAAACTTACCAATGAAGAATCGACCAGATCCACATGTTGCTTGTTGAAATTAATTAATAAGCAACTTGTGGATAAAGGACGAAATCTCTGATCTATAAAAACGAATTAAATCAGAACAAAGTTCAAGAACATCAATACCAAGTTTGGGTTTTAAGCTTTTTAAAAGATACCTTACATCTTTGTCCTTCCCTTGATAGGAATGCACACAAATAAGATGTTGGAATCAAGCTGAGCAACAAGCATTCGGTGCTTTGCTCAATAATGTCTTCCTCAAGTCATACTTATGAAATGAAGCGTCCCATCGCCAGTTTTAGTTCCATACCATTTCTTCAACTCTGCTTCTCCTCCCTCAATAATTCTCTTCTACACCCTCCCAACTCTTTTGCTTTCAGTATCTAACCGATTGGTTGTTGCTATGACTATTGAAAGTTGAAGTAACTTTCATATTAACTGAGTGAACCAAGGGATTGCTGAATGACTGTTTCTAAGATTTGAACCCATAGGATCGAGGGAGTGACACAATGAAAATGCTGTTTTCAAGGTTACTCGAATACTCACCCTCTTTGTTTAGTATATACTAATAAATAAAATTTTAATTATATATGACAAGTTTGGTCATGATTCAACTGTTGAATTCTGCACTGATCCTATGGACCGTCCAGTTTTCAATACCTTGGATAGAATTTTATTTAGAGGAAGGGTATTTAAAAAAAGCCTCCTAATCTAATTCCAGTCTGGGTTTAAATATTTTTTTTAGATGGTATCTTCTAGTTCTTTTTGGTGCACAAGAACCTATCATTAATCTTGAAGGTGCAGAACGGAAAACGGGAAGTCCTATAGAGATCACGACATCTGAAGGAGAGAGTTCGAAAGTTGATACTTGCACCGATTGAGGATCCCACAGAAAAGCTCAACTTGATCGATAACGTTAAACGTTTAGGTGTGTCTTATCATTTCGGATGTGAGATCCAAGACGTATTACAAAACAAGCACAGCAACCCACCACCTTCCAAAGGAGAAGATTTCACACCATTTCCCTCTGGTTTCGCTTGCTTAGACAACAAGGTTATCATGCCTCATCTGGTACGTTAAGTAACTAAATCTTCATATTTTGTGTAAGCTCTCATCCAACTAATATATATATATTATACCTACTCGTATCTGAAAGTGAGACATATGTATATATGTGTGTATGCAGATATATTTGAGCAATTCGGGGATGAAAATGGCGATTTCAACGAGTCACTGGAGGACGATGTGGTGGGGATGCTAAGCTTATACGAGGCTGCACATTTTGGCGTCCATGGAGAAGATGTTCTTGACCAAGTCATAAGCTTCGTAACCTGGGAGTTTGGTTCAGTGGTAGGGGCTGATCCAAGCTTAACCAATGTCAGGGGTTCGAACCCTGCCTTGGGCATGCAGCAGCTTCTCAGGGCCAGCTGTTCCTCCCATCGAGGAGCCCGCACAAATCAGCGAGGGGATTAGTCACTGCTACCGGCGGTGGATACCCTGGGTAATACCCTTACCTAAAAAAAAAAAAAAAAGTCATAAGCTTCACTTCCTATCACCTGAAGTCAAGGTTGGGTGTCATGAGCCCGAACCTTGAACGAAAAGTAAGTCATGCATTGAACCACTGTAATGGACCAGGAGAGGACTGATATGGAGCAAGACCCAAGTAAAGAGCTAGCCCAAAAGAACATGGCCCAATCACGGAAAAGCCTACGGATAAAGAGGAAAGCATGGAAGCTAAGAGAAATGGAGGAAGCTGAGAATATATAAATAGGGCACGTCACGACGAGAGGTAGGGTGGATATTGTGGAATCTTCTTATCTCTGTTTCTGTTAGCCAGCCTCTCTGCTCCTTTCTGTTATTCTCTTTTCTGTTAGAATATTATCATTTTCTGTCAGTTATCATCAATGCTGTACTGAGCTTCCATTAATAGAAATTATCAGCTGAACATTCTTGCTTTATCATTTCATTTACTGTACTGCCATTACAATTTGGTGCTTTCATTCCCCTCCTGAACCCCGTAATGGCGGAGAACACACGCATGAAGGAAGTACAAGCTGAGCTCAAGAGAACATCAAAGTTTATTGAATATGCTACCGGACGTTTCGACCAAATCGACCATATGAATGCTGTTCTTCAATCATTGGCACAGTCAGTCGAGGGTCTCCACCTCCGCTTGGACAATACCGCACCATCACCACAGGCCTCCGCATCATCAACGATTCCGGTTGCACAGCCTGTGCACCCATTCACGGCCACTACTCGCACTGTGAAGCTCGATTTTCCTCATTTTGATGGTACGGACGCTCTGATGTGGATTTTTAAAGCAGAGCAGTATTTTAAATATTACGACATCCCAAATTCCCAACGCCTAGTGCTAGCTTCAGTGCATTTTGAAGGGGACGTTCTTCCATGGTTCCAGATGCTTGAGAAGATTGGACGCATTCCAGACTGGCATACACTGGCTAAGGCCATCAAACTCCAATATGGCCCGTCCTAGTTTGATTGCGCGCAATCACAGTTATTCAAACTCACACAAGCTAGTGTGGGTGGTTCGTTGGAGACATACAACTCCAAATTCCTCTCGTTGGCCAACCGAACAGAACACCTACCGGAATCAGCTCTACTCGATTGTTACATTGGTGGTCTCAACCCAACTCTTAAACGTGATATTTTGGTGCAACGCCCTCATACCGTGCTGAGTGCCATGGCCCTGGCACGCTTATTCATCGATACAGCTGCAAGCCCTTCCATGACACCAAAATCAGAACCCCTTTTCAAGTCACGTTTTACTGCTCCTGCGAGTAAACCATTGTCATCAAATCCTGGCCCTACAACCTCTTCACCAACAACAACTTCTAGCACCGGGAAAACTAATCTTCCCCCGTTATTACCAACACCCACATCACCACCAATACGACGAATGACGCCTGCTGAGATGCAAATTCGCCGAGAGAAGGGGTTGTGCTTCACTTGCGATGCCAAGTTCTGTCCTACCCATAAATGTCCCAATAAGCAACTCATGCTATTGTGCTGCGATGAGGATACTACCACGGAGGACACAAATACCTTTCCCACGGAGATGGTGGATGCTACCTTGCATCACTTATACATGCATGCACTACGAGGGACACAGGGGGCCGCAACGATCCGTTTTAATGGTTTCATCCATGGCACCAATGTGCAAATTCTGTTGGATGAAGGCAGTTCGGACAATTTTATTCACCCTCGAATTGTGCAGCACTTGGGCATTCCAGTGGTCCAAACCGATACTATTAGAGTGCTTGGAGGAACAAGTAACATTCTCAGCAGCAATGAATTGGTGAGGGATGTTCCTATTCAGATTTGCGGCCATACTATTTTGATCACAATGTTTGTATTACCAATCACGGCTGTTGATGTTGTTATTGGCGCGGATTGGTTAGAAACATTGGGCCCCCACGTTGCCGACTATCATACGTCAACGATCAAGTTTCTTCTTAATGGTATTTTTGTGACTCTCACGGGCTACAGGGGTACATCAGTCATTACTGCTCAATGCCACCACCTGGTTCGACTCACCGTTACGGACGCTATAGCCGAGCTTTATCTTGTGGAGGCCTTGGACGTGACTACCATGACAGATGACATCCCCCACACCATTCCACCAGAACTACGCACAGTGTTACTACGTTTCTCTTCTGTGTTCTCCATTCCACAGGGGTTACCACTTCCGAGAGGGATAGACCACTGTATCGATCTACTACCCAACACAGGACCTGTCAAAGTACGACCGTACCGTTACGCAGCGAGCCAGAAATCTGCCATTGAATGAATTGTTTCTGATTTACTATCGGAGGGCATGATTCAACCCAGTTGCAGCCCTTTTTCTGCACCAATCATTTTGGTCAAGAAGAAGGATGGCACATGGCGTTTTTGCGTCGACTACCGTGCATTAAACGCTATCACAGTAAAGGACGCTTTTCCGATGCCGACGATCGATGAGCTGCTAGACGAATTACATGGCTCAGTTTTTTATTCTAAATTCGACCTCCGTTCTAGATACCACCAGATTCTAATGAGGGAGACTGATCATGACAAAACGGCTTTCCGAATGCATCAGGGTCTATACGAGTGGCTGGTTATGCCATTTGGTCTGACTAACGCGCCAGCAACATTCCAAGCGTTGATGAATCGAATTTTTCAGCCTTTTCTTCATCAGTTTGTCTTGATTTTTTTGATGATATCTTGGTTTACAGTGCCACCTGGGAATTACATATTGAACATGTCACTCTGGTTTTGGAACGCCTAACAGAGCATCACCTCTTTGCTAAGCTTAGCAAATGTGCCTTTGGTTTAACAAGGATTGATTACTTGGGCCACGTTTTGTCGGCACAGGGAGTGGAAGTTGATGAGGATAAAGTCCATGTGATTCGCGAATGGCCTCCTCCTAAGGACGTTTCTGCTCTTAAGAGCTTCTTAGGCCTCAGTGGTTATTACCGGCGTTTTATTCGCCACTATGCTCGGTTGAACAGCCCGTTGACCGATTTGTTGAAAAATGACGCCTTCCAATGGTCTCCACATGCTCAGCAAGCTTTTCAGGCTATTAAGGAGGCACTTTCTAAGGCCCCTGTTCTTGCGCTACTTAATTTTACCAAGTCATTTACACTGGAGACTGATGCTTTTGGCTCTGGCATAGGTGCTGTGTTAGGTCAGGATTCACATCCCATTGCTTTTTTTTTTTTCAAAAAAACTATCACCCAGGATGCAAGCCCAGTCGGTGTATGTGCGTGAACTCTATGCTGTTACAACAGCGGTTGCAAAATTTCACCAATACCTGTTGGGTCATCATTTTACCATCCGAACTGATCACGTGAGCTTACAACATCTTTATGATCAGGTTTTACAGACCCCAGAACAGGAGGCCTGTCTCCCACAACTTCTGGGATACCACTTTGATATTGAATATCGCCCGGGAAATCAGAATCAGGCTGCTGATGCTTTATCTCGTATCTCATGTATGTCCCTGTCATTCCTTGAAGGATCCTTCATGGACCAAGTTTATGCCCAGTGTCACAAGTCCCACATCGGCGAGGTTCGGGAGGGTGCTGGGCTATAAGAAGCGGGACGCTGCGCACCCCTACGACACGTGTTTTGGGGGAGAGGGTAATGGTCCCGTGACAAGTGGTATCAGAGCCAACCCTGAACCTTTCGACGCCGCACGCCGCACGCCCGCTGCACGCCCCTGTCGGCGGGGAGAGAGTAATGGGGAGAGGATAACGGTGTGGTGGTCGTCCGCGGCGAGGTCGCTCGCGGATTGACTGTGGGAGAATGTCACAAGTCCCACATCGGC